>CAJHQP010000898.1:0-144067 GCA_905132765.1 Moricandia arvensis
CCTCATATGTTAATATGACTAAGTAAAGAAAAGACTTAAAAACGAATCAAACAAGCATTGAAATATATAAAATAAGTCCGCGGGTCCAGTTGTGTCGAGAGGCCAGGATCGGGTCATACAGACATGATAATAGAAAACATGATGAAATGAATAATAAAATGCATAGAATAATAAATGTGGTTGCAATAAAAATTTCTAAAGGAGTTCAGATCTTCTCCCCTAAACTACTAAAAAGCAATAAAATTAAAATCTGTAAAAACGTAATAGGAGGTTTGATTATAAGATTATCCGAAAAGGAAATTTTCTAAAATGCTAAGTTAATGGAGATATGGAAAAGATAGATTTAAGGTTCCAGGTAAGTGAATTATAATGGATAGGATGCGTGGAATTATTAATATCCAAGGACATTAAGTTAACTAGTCTGACCCCTTCTTGTCCCAACTCTCGTATGCAGACAGAGGAGTGCACCGTTGATCGACGGCTAAGGTATGATGTTGATCGACGCTAATCAGACAGGAAATTCATCCAGTATGCTAAATAGACCATCTCTGGCATGTATCTATCAACCTAGCTCAATGGAATCAATTCTGGCACAAAACCTACTCTCTTAGTTGTCCATGTCCTAAGTTCTTGTTTCTAGTTACCTATTCTAGAACGCAAGCATTAAACAGAATTTCAAAGATTGATTTTTCTTCATCCTAGCAATCCTATTTTGGGGCTAATTTTCTAATACAATTAAGAACCCTAAATCTAATAGGTGAATTACTCAGAGATGATCATAAAAAACATGATAAATTGAATAATATAATGCATAGAATAATAAACGGGGTTCCAATACAAATATCTTATTGAGTTCAGATCTTCTCTCCTAAACAACTAAAAATCAATAAGACTAAAATCTGTAAAAAAACGTAACGTCAGTTGTGTGTTGGTTGGTGGTCTGCCTAAAAAATGGCAGAACCCTTGTAAAGTAGGCCAAAACACGTCCAGGGAAATTCTCCTAATTGTCTTGACTTGGGCTTGAATTCAGACAATACTCTACGAGTGGGCCATTGATCGACAACAAAGATGCTCCATTGATCGATGGTCATGCTTGACTTCGACTACTACTAAGCTGAACGTGAACAACTACTTGATGTCTCTCCGAATACTCTAAAAAGCTCCATAATCTCCATAATGCTCCAAAACATACTTGGACCTGTAAAGACTCAACACAGTCCATACACACATAGTAGACTCCAAATAGGGTCCAAATGATTGTCTAAAACTGGTAAATAACAAGGTATATCACCTTTCCACAAGCTACGTAGTTCACCAAATTGGCATACCAAGGCTCCTTCTCTTTAGTTGCCTTAACCTGTCAAGATTTTGTCCAGTCTTGCAAAGCTTCACAACCTCCCTAATAGTAATTTGCTCCTCTGAAAGACCTTCATCAATGGGGATGCCAAAACCAATTCTCATCCTAGACAAATTACCAGCTTCACTAATCTGAACACCAAGCTTGTCTTTGATCTCAAGAGCAAAATCTTGTAACAACAAAATCCACCTCAGCATTATTGGTTTAGCATCATTCTTGGCCAAAAGGTGTCCTAATGCAGAATGATTAGTGTAGACAATTACCTTGGAGCCTACCAAGTGGCTCCTAAACTTGTCAAAAGCAAACACTATAGCACGCAGCTCTTTCTCAGTTGTTGCATACTTCATTTGAGCATCATCAAAAGTCCTACTTGATTAGTAGATCACATGGGTCTTCTTATCTTTCTTTTGACCCAGAACTGCTCCCATAGCATAGTCAATGGCATCACACATGATCTCAAAGGGAAAATCACAAACTGGTGGTTGAAAAATGGGAGAACTAATGAGTTCACTCTTCAGCCTCTTGAAGACTTCAAGACACTCCTCATCAAATTTAAAGACAGCCTCCTTGCATAGAAACTTTGTCAATGGTCTAGCTATCTTTCAGAAGTACTTGATGAATATTCTATAGAAATTGGCATGACCCAAAAAGCTTCTTTTCTCTTCTACTGATCTTGGGGGAGTCGACCCAACCATCACATCCATCTTCACTTTGTCCACTTCTATACCACTCTTTGAAATCTTGTGTCCCAACACAATCTCTGACTTGAGCATGAAGTGACATTTCTCCTAGTTGAGTACAAGTTTTGTATCCTTACATCTCTGTAGGACCCTGTAAAGATAAGACAAAGATGCAGAAAACAAGGTTCGTAGACAGACAAGTCATCCATAAAGATCTCCACGACATCCTCTTTTAGATAAGAAAATATTGACATCATGCACCTTTGAAAGGTAGCTGGGTCATTACACAACCCGAATGGCATCTCCGATAGGCGAATGTACCATAAGGGCATGTGTTGTCTTTTCCTGATCGGTAGGGTGTATGGGGATTTGGAAGAATCCTGAATACCTGTCAAGAAAACAATAATACAGGTAGTTTGCAAGTTTCTCTACCATCTGATCTATGAATGACAACGAAAAATGATCTTTTCTAGATATTGATTTCAGTTTTTGATAATCAATACACAACCTATGACATGCTATAGTCCTTGTTGGTATTAATTCATCTTTATAGTTTTTATGACAGTGATACCATCCTTCCTTGGGACAACATGCACAAGAGATAGGATATATAACACCAGCATCTAAGAACTTAAGAATATATTTCTTTACAACCTCTTTCAAGTTGGGATTTAACCTTCTTTAACGCTCTATAGAAGTCATTGATGCATCCTCTAAATTGATCTTGTGCAAACACAAGGTGGGTGATATCCCCTTGAGATCTTCAAGTGAGTAGCCAATTGCTTTTCTGTACTTTTTAAGTTCATTCAAAAGTGTAGACAATTTATTTTCATTTAGTTGGCTACTCACAATGACAAGATAGGTGTTATTAGAGCCAAGAAAGGCGTACCTTACACCAAGGGGAAGAGGTTTAAGCTCTACTTTGGGTGCCTTGAGCTCAGTCCAGTCAGCCTGTTGAAGATCCTCTTGTAGACTAAGTGAGGCAACCTTGTAGACAGCTTGAGGCAGCTTCTGAAAGTTGTCTACTCTATTAAACTCCTTGTGAAAATCTAACATCTTCACATAACCATTGCTCTCCTTGTCCTTAATCATTTGGACCTCGCTATCAACTGTTAGAGCATGTTGTAGAGAGTCGTCAAGTGCCATCTCTTCAAGGAACTCAACAGTTAGAGCATCCTTGGCCTCAATGTAGAATACTTGGCCTTGGATAGTGGGTTTCTTCATCACCTCGTTGACATCAAAGTGAGGAGTGTTCCATTTTCCAAGATGAAGATAAATCTCCCAATCTCTAACATTCACAATGGCACCAGACGTGGCTAAGAATGATCTTCCCAATATCAAAGGATCTTTAGGCTCTTCATTCATCTCAAGCACAACAAAATCTGTAGGCACTTCACAATTTCCAATCATTACTTGTAGATCTTCCAAGATTCCTATGGAAAGCTTCACCGATTGATCAGCTAACACTAAAGAGATTCTACACCTCTTGTAATGTGTAAAACCGAGCTTCTTTGCAATGAACAAGGGCATAAGGCTGACACTTGCTCCTAGGTCACATAGACAACTATCAAAGGTCAATGGGCCAAAAACACAAGGTAAAGTGAAGCTTCCTGGATCTCCAAGCCTCTTTGAAACTGTCAACCTTTTGATAATAGCACTACACTCATGAGTAAGAACCATCATGTCTTCCATCTCCTTCCTCTTCTGAGTTATAGCATCCTTTAAGAACTTTCTATATTGATGAATCAACATGAAATCATCAATAATGGGAATGGTAATCTAAACATCACTCACTTGCTTCTCAAAGAGTGCCTTGTATATTTCCAAAAGTTGCTTCTTAAATCCCCCTGGAAGCTTTGGCTCATGAGGAGGAGGAGTAAAAGTAGCTTCTTTTGAGGAAGTAGTAGCTTCATTCTTGCTCACAACCTTCTTCTCTTCACCAACCTTTCCTTTACCCTTAGATTCAACTATCTTCTCCATGATATCCTCATTAGTCTTCTCATCAACTATCACAACTTCATCATTTAGATTGATGACCACCTCCCCACCTTGTTTCTCATCATTCTTGAGGAGAACTCTAGAAGGCAATTCTATACCACTTCTTAATGTGATTGATTGCATTGTCTCCTTATGAGTTTGCTCAGATTTTATAGGAAGTGATCCCATAGGCCTTTTAGAGTTAGAGATCATGCTATCAAACTGGTCTCTAAAGCCTTGAACTTGTTGTTTAGCTCATTGTAGCTCCCATCAATCTTAGTCTGAATGTTCTTCAGTTCATCTCCAATGTTCTTTTCATTTCTGGCTTGAGATTCTAATGGATGCTTGAACAATGATTCCACACTTGTATCTTTGGGCTGACCTTGTGAAGAGATTCCTTGAGTTTGAGTAGACTGATTTCCTTTAGAGGGGAAACCAGGAGGATAGGCTTTCTTGGCTGGATATCATACTTGCTGGTTGTTATAGAAGGGATTTTGCTGTTAGGTGTTTGGATATTAAGGTTTGTTCTAGAATGAGTTTTGGTACTGGAAGTTAGGTTCCTTCTTGTACCATTGACCATTAGAATTGAAGAAGCACATATCTTGTTGTCCTTCCAAAACCTTAACTTCATTAACCTCAAAAGCTTCTTTTGGGGTCTGCTTACAACTAAAATTCACCTCTCTTGTTTTGCCCTGTCAGAGAGGGGCATGTCCAACTTGACTTGGAGAGACTTCATCTCTTTTCTTGTGTAGGATTCATCACCACCTCCACCTCGGTTTTTTCTGTCACAGTCATCATTATTCACTGAGTCGCTTTGAACCATATTCTCGACAAGTTTCATACCATCTTGCGCACTTATACCGAAGAAGAAACCATTTCTGGCAGTGTCCAACATGCTTTGATACTTAGGAAAAGCTTTTTTTGTAGAAAATTCTCAGTAGACTCTCATTAGTGAAACCATGGTGAGGTTATTCTGATAAGAATCCCTTGAACCTTTTACAAGCTTCGTAAAACCCTTCTAAGTTCTTCTGTTGAAACCCTAAGATTGCATTCTGGAGCTTGGCTGTTCTTGAGATTGAGAAGAATTTGTTGCGAAAAGCTATTTTTTTTGCATTCATCCCATGTTTCAATCGATGATCTTGGTAATATTTTCTCCCAGGTATGATCAATGATTGCGAGAAATTTTCACAAAAATGCGAGAAATGCCAGAGACACGCGCCCACAATCCATCAACCTGCGGAGGTTCTCTCATCTATTTCAGCACAATACCCATTCATGCGGTGGTCAATGGATATTGTCGGTCCCATGCTCAAATCTAAACTGAAACGCTTCCTTCTTAACAAATTTCTTCTCAAAATGGGTTGAAGCAGAATCATACGCAAGAATTAAGGAAGCCCTAGTCAAAAGCTTTGTATGGACACATATCATCTGTAGACACGGAATCCTGTACGAGATTGTAACAGACAATGAGTCTCAATTTATCTCAACCAGATTTGAGGTGTTGTGCAAAAATGGAAGATATGACTAACCAAGTAAACTCCCAGATACCCGCAGGGAAACAACCAATCTGAAACTATTAACAAAACAATCCTAGACAGACTAAAGAAACGCCTAGACACCAAGAAGGGTTGATGGGCAGAAGAATTCGAAGGAATCTTGTGGTCACATCGAACAATTCCAAGACGAGCCAAGGGAGAAACCCTGTTTGCCCTCGTATACGGATCAGAATGCATGATCCTGGCGAAATTCAAGTTCCCCAAATACGCAGGAGATTACTCCCAGAAAGAAATACTTGAACAATCTGATGTTGTTGGATGATCTTGACCTCATCAACGAGCGCGAGATCAGGCCCTCATACGGATTCAAAACTACCAAAAAGCAGCCGAAAAGTACTACAACTCAAACGTACGTAGCCGCAGATTCAAGGAAGGCAATTTAATCATGCACAAGTCTTCCAAAACACCACCAAAGGAAACGCGGGGAAACTCGAATCAAATTGGGAAGGACCGTAAAAAAATCATAAAAATGGTCCGACAGAGTGCGTATGAAATTGCCAACATGCAAGTTGTCAAAATTCTTAGAACTTGGAAGGCGATTCATCTCAAAAAGTACTATCACTAAGCAATCACTTCCTAACAAACTAAACTACGAGATAACTTGATCCTTGAAAGGGGTACGTAGGCAACTCGTCGGAAGACGATTGCAGCTGTCCCCCTCTCTAAGGGGGGGAGTGGGTACGTATGCTTGTATACTCCAATATATTAAAAAATATATTTGCCCTCGAACTCGATATTTTCAAAAAAACAAATCAGTAGTACAGAAAGCGCGGACCAACATGAAAGTGTCTCGCTAACCTCTCACAAACATCTACAATGTCACGCAATACTTTAACATAATATAACACGAAAAATGGATATCATACTAAAAAATACACCCAAACCTAATAAACAATTAACAAACTCTCCAAGACCACGCACATTTCTAACACGAAATGCGGCTTACGAAAGAAAAACTTGGTTCTCAGCTTCGCGAGACGTCACAAAACGCCAGAAGAATCATTTTTCTGAAAAATATATTCCTCGATAAAATCTATATCTCTGAAAACAAACAGACATATGCACCAACATCTCCTTAACACGTATCTTTCGCGAAAACTGAAAACGGTAACACTTACAACAAACAAACTCTAACGTCTTGAACATACTTAGCCAAATTTTGGTCAGCGCTTCCAAACAACTTGTAAATTGTCTTTGGAGAGATGCTCGATTCCCAATCAGTGAAAGTCATATAAGCCGGAAACTTTTCACATACTTCAATATTGAGACAAAATCATGTCGAAACCACACGGGTAATGTCAGTCGAAAAAACTATCGCGAACCCTAAACTGAAAGTAAACCTAGGTCTTTCCTAAAACCCAAGACACATGTCTCGAACATCTCAAGGCATAGAATCAATTACCAATAAGAGATTCAAAAACATGTCTCTTCGCTTACATTTAAGCCTTCATAAGGTTCTAAATTTTTTTGAGTACCTTCATCTAAGACGAACAACGAATTTAAGACCCCAATAAGAGTAGGATATGAGACGACAACTCATATTCCTTCCTCAAAACATGCACATACAAGTACTCATGCCATTATCACCAAAAAACCTATTTTATTAATAAAACCGCCAAGCCGCAAGGATTCAAAGCCACACATGGCCAGTCCCTAACCATAACACATGGCCACACAAGGCAAGAACAAACACAAAAAAAAACAGAAAATCAAACGTCCCTAACGGGACTACATCCTCACTCATTCTCTATGGAGAGAACTTCACCCTCGCCCATCACCTCATCCAAGTTTGGGGCAACGCTGTCTCCATCTCCTTCAACCGCACCAGCAAGCTCGACAGCCACATGATCTTGTTCCTCGAAAAGCAGAGGAAGGATACAGTATGATTTCAGGCCAGGAAGGAGCAAATCCAAGTCTCTATCAATGACTTCCAGCACCGCTTTATGAGCAAACAGCTTGGCATTTTCAGCCTGCGGAGACGGAGCCTCCCACCCTGAACAACCGAATCCCATTCATCCCTTCTTCAATGGCAGCCAGAGAAATGTCCCTATTGTCACCGCTCATCAGGGTGTTGGCAATTTTTGACAAACGACTCTGAAACTGAGTGCATAGAGTGCCCTTCAGCTTAGCCTCGCCTTCACAATCTGGCGGCTCGTCGAGCCTCCTCCTCTTTTGATCTGACGCTTCAGGCGGTGCGACTCTAAATCCTTGGCCTTCCTAGCCTACTTCTCCTTAAGAATGGTGCTGTACATCTTCCCAAGATCCCTCTCTAACTCGGCAATCCGAGTTTCCAACCGCAATACTTCAAGGGAATGTGTATCCTCGATAACCTCTAACTTTGTCTCAAACTGCGACCATTTCTCCTTCGACTCAGGAAGATCGTTTGCGAGTTTCTCAGCCTCAGACCTGCAGTCGTTAATCATCCTGTCAATCAAAGATACAAACTGCACAAGAGAAAACAAGAATGAGAAAAAGCTAACACGCTAACGGAAAGAGATTCTCAAAACAAACTTTGGCGCGGAACTGCGACCTCAAAACCTGAATCAGAAGCTCCTAATGGCAAAGGTCCGACCACGGCACCTGTAACACACCTCCTCTTCTTAGCGGTCTCAGAATCAGCGCAAGGCCTCTTGCGACCCCTCGACATAGCCCCACGCTTTCTTTGAGGCTCTTAAAATTCAAAAAAATTCAAATGGAGCGATAAGTGTGAAACCGCCCTAAACAAGCTCAAGGAATACCTTACTATGCCTCCTATTCTATCCAATCCACTGGACGAAGAAATTCTGCTACTCTAACCTGGTGGTGTCATAATACGTAGTGAGCGCCATTCTGGTACGTGAGGAGGTAAGCAAGCATCTCCAGCTATATTATGTCAGGAAGTCTTTTCTCGACGCAGAAACCCGCTATAATAACCTTGAAAACTAGCTTTCTCCCTGGTCTCGCAGCCCGAAAACTACGTCCTATCTTCCAAAAGCCGGAAATTTATGGTTGCTTGGCGAAATGGGCAGTGGAGTTAGGAGAATACGGCGAAATATTCAAGCCATCCACTGCCATGAAGTCTCAAGTTCTATCAGATTTCATAGCCGAATTTCCCCCTGCTATGCTTCCAGCTCTAGAACAAGAGATAAGAATCAGAAACAGTAGTAGCAAAACAGGAGAAAGGATCCTGCACGTAGATGGGTCTGTCGCATACCCGATACTAGATAGGAAAGTTGGAAATGTCATGGTGCGAGGACGCAGACCAGACGATCGTTTGATCTAAAGGCAAGCATTCCATGAACTAGAATTGTTAAGTGCATCATAAGGCTTAAACTTAGCAAAATAAAGAAGGAAATAAGTATAAAGGAGCTGGACAAGTAACAAGGTAGATGGGCGGTAAGAGTGGGAAGCTTTACCAGCTGAACGATACTTGGTCGGAGCTCAATTAAAGTGGCTCCGCTCAACCAAATGGATGGCCTAAATCACTCAGCTGGGTCACCTAGGAGTCAGCTCAACTCAGCTGGACTGAGTGTTTAGGTCTTGGGTAGTTGGTCCTGGTCAGGGACGTGGTCGGGCCGGGAGGCCAACCCAGAGTGGGAATGGGCTAAGGGGACAATGTGATCAGCCCACGGGCTTGGCCATGGGTCTGAACACAATATGGGTCTACTTAGGGGCAGTTATTGGCCGAATAGATGCAAGTGGCACAAGCATACATTCGCAAGAAAACAAACCCATTTTCGGCCATCAAGTTGCAACCATTCGCTATGGGGAGTTGGCGGCGAACTGCCTATATAAATAGGGGGAGAGAGGGAGAGGGGGAGAGGGGGAGAGGGAGAGAGGGAGAGAGGGAGAGAGGGGAGAGGGAGAGAGGGAGAGAGGGAGAGAGGGAGAGAGGGAGAGAGGGAGAGAGGGAGAGAGGGAGAGAGGGAGAGAGGGAGAGAGAGAGAGGGAGAGAGGGAGAGAGGGAGAGAGGGAGAGAGGGAGAGAGGGAGAGAGGGAGAGAGGGAGAGAGGGAGAGAGGGAGAGAGGGAGAGGGAGAGAGGGAGAGAGGGAGAGAGGGAGAGAGGGAGAGAGGGAGAGAGGGAGAGAGGGAGAGAGGGAGAGAGGGAGAGAGGGAGAGAGGGAGAGAGGGAGAGACGGAGAGAGGGAAAGAGGGAGAGAGGGAGAGAGGGAGAGAGGGAGAGGGAGAGAGGGAGAGAGGGAGAGAGGGAGAGAGGGAGAGAGGGAGAGAGAGGGAGAGAGATAGAGAGAAAAGAGAGAGAGAGAGAGAGAGAGAGAGAGAAAAGAGATTTTGGCCAAAGCAAGGCTAGTTGTGGTTGTTTTTGCTTTCCGCCAAGAGAGTTTGTTTGTTGGAAAGAAAGCCGACTGGAATGGTAACCAAAAACAAGGAGAAAGATTTGGAGAAGGGCTCTACGACACTAGAACACATAGTCAAGGTAATGGCTGTGGTCAGCCATCCATCTCCGTAGACAATCAATCAGTTCGGTCGAGTTTATGAGTCGGTTTTGGTTTGACTACATCCGAATTTCCCTTTATGTCCATTATCATAATTCTTCTTCTTCTTCTTCCTATTTGCGGATAATTATGGTTGAAATGGGATGATGTTGAGACAAGTCTTAAACTGGTTCAACCAAATCTCTATCCATGGAAATGAACCGGATGGGCGGGTGGTCTTATCAGTCATGTTTGTGTTGCGGTCAAGATATCCATGGTTCCAGTAGAGTCTTACCAAACCTTCCCAACCGGCCATCTACAGCGACGTAGGTTCAGTCCAACTAGCATATCTCAAAAACCAGAAGGATTTTTTCCATGAAACAAATTTTACAATAAGACTTATTCAACAATGAATCACTGAGGCCTGGAATTAAAAAAAAATTTAACGTACCAAGAAATTATGAATTTTAGAAAATAGAGGTTTCTCAGCCTATCCATCTTCCACTACCCGATTTTAAAAGTGGATTCATGCCCAATGGAGGAGCGGCCTGAACCAAATACAATATTAGAATTAAGTATGGATCTCTAAGTTTTTGAGAAATAATAAAATCCAAGGAAATGGACACGGAAATTTGAAGATATGGTCATTTTCCCAAAACTGGCCAAACCAAGTACTTTATGGAAAGATTGGACAATCTTTTGGTTTGGTAATTTACCAGCCAAACAATTCCGACCAGAAGACTTTCTGGTCAAACCAAAACCAAGACAACCAGAATACAATTCAAACCAATGACGAGTTCATGCCATCATCTTATTGTGGGAACCAAAATTCGCATTGTCGATTTCCGTTGAATTAGGAACGCAGAGTAAACCCTAGTCTCCCAGAGGTCCCAGATATCTGCTAAACCAGACATCAATCAGTCATATTACACAGTAAATATCGAAAATGCAAAGTACGAATAGAAAAGAGAGAAAATATATTTCTTATTCCGAATTTTCGAAGTTGCCTAAATGCTCTAAGTGCTAAGCTATGTCTGCTAGGAGTGGAGATTTTCGTGTGTCTCTGCATCCTCATCCTCGAAATCCTTATATACTCCCTTAGAGGCGGTTTGCTATTTCCTCTTCTGCCCTTGGTCGAAGTTATCGCTTCGCCGAAATATTCCCTTTTTACTTCGATCTTCAAGATTATCTTCGTAAACTTAACATTTATCATCTGATCTTTACATTTACCTTCTGAACTTAAGATTTATCCCTTCCTGTAAAATAAAAGGTAAACCGCCACAAAGTTTGGACTTGACTTTGGGTACAATCAAGAGTGGGCCTTTGGCCGAGTTTTAGACCATACTGAGCCATTTTCTGACTTAGGCGTTTCTATGATTTTATCAAAGTAACATTGCTACAACGGCGTCGTCCGAGACTTAGGATCTTATGTATGGGACGTATTATTTTAGGTATATAGTTAACAGTTACCGTCTTATACGATTTATCCGATCCTTTCTCAAGAAAAAGAGTTCTTTCAGTAAAGTTCCAATGTTAATCATGATCGAGACGGAATGAAGATAAGTTTGATTAAGTATCGAGAAAGGAGTTAACGGGACGAGGTGGAAATGGATTGATTGATTCATCTTGCCAAATGAGCGAATCAGATTGATTTTATCACCCAACTCGCCCGTATGGTGAGTTGAGCTTGTCCAACTCGGCATATGGGCGACTTGGTTTGTTCGTGCCGTTCAACTCGCCCCTTATGGCGAGTTGGACTTGTCCTTGCCGTCCAACTTGCCATACGGTCGAGTTGGTTGGTCCTTGCCGTCCAACTCACCATATGGGTGAGTTGGTCGGTCCTTGCCGTCCAACTCACTTTTACGTGCTACGAGTGTACTTGACACAATGTCATTTTTTGTTTCCAATTCCCGAGGCCATAGCCCGACTTCTCGATCGTTTCAAAATATTGATTAGTCAAGTAAACCCGTGCGGTCTTCATCATATTGTCGGGATCCTCGTGCTGAATTTCGAGCTGGGTATAACCCTTGACGCCAACCATCTCGACGCTTTGCTTAAACCAATCGGGAAGTCATCCATTATTCAGTTGAGGCCCCGTTCGGGGATGACAATCATAAGCGAATTCGTGTCAAACTATCACCAATGGCGGAAGCACTTCTTTCCGTGCGTATTGACGCTGCGTACGTGGAAGAAAGTGGCCTCCCCGTTTTTAGGACTAAGTGGGGTCAAAAAGGTGTCCTTGGCTAAGTGTAGCCCCTTTTTCTTTTCTCCCTCCGTTTTGTTTCGGGGAAATTTGGTTTCTAATGTGTTTTTTTTTTCATTTCCAGAAACCAATCTTTTCCCTACGAGCTCAGATTGTTTGGTTACCATCCGAGACCTTATTCGCGGCCGCTCATATTTTTGGGAAACGTTTAGCCCGAAAAGGGTCCGTCGTGCTGTTGCTCTCCACCGTTCCCGGCACCGGTCAGATCTACCGATTGAGGAGGGATCAGAGGCATCCATGGACGGATTTTTTCTGTGCATGGATTGCACACGGGAGAAAAGGCCGAAGAATAGGAAGGATAAAAACATCGTTGTCGAGGACGAAGTGGTATTAACTTTCCTAAATATACTAAGGGATTTCCTAAATAGTCAGGTAGGCGGAAGTAGTGGCGAACAGGACGATCTGGATGAGCTGCTTGGTTTTTATTATCCTTCGGGCGCAGCTGGATCTAACGAGGCCTCGGATTTTGCCTAAGCATCGAGGATGGTCAATGGGGTAAGCTTTTACTGTCCCTTTTCGAGGGAATAATTGTTTTGACTTTGAGTTCTTTCGCAGGGTCTCCTTATGATGAACCGAGCTCTTGATGCGATCTGTCAGGAGGCACACATGGCTAAGTTCAGGGCCGAGACAGCCAATATCGAGATTGCTCTTTTGACACATGAGCTGGAAAGTTCCCGTCGTCCTGAGAGGGAATCGGTCGCGACAGAGGTTCATCGTGCCTATAGGCGTGGGAAAAGAGATATGACAGAGGTCAAGAAAACCCGTCGTGAAAAGTTCTTATCTGAGTTCGAGGAGGTTACGAAGGGCTACAAGGACTACGGGAATTATCGCGAGTGACACAGTGCCGTGGGCGAGCTATACCTCACCCAGGCTCCTGATTATTTGTTCGGTGCCGAATATGCGAGGCAGACCGGGCGTATGAACGAGAGGGACAAAGACTTCGCAATTCCTCAGATAGAAGAGAGGATTTGGGAACAGTGGGATCTGATTCCTGTTTCTCCCGACACTTTGGAGGCCGAGGTTGGGAATGCCGATGAGACGGGAGAGGTAAACCAGCCCACGGCTCCTCTGAAAGTCAGCGATTATTCGCTCGGTAGATCGATGACCGGGTGTTTTGATTTTGATGGATAATTGTGAGATTGTGACCGATTTGAGAATGCTTCTCTTTTATTTTATTGTACTTTTCTGTTTTATTCGTTCGTCGGCCAAATGTGGTCGTACGTAGCGGGACTTGCCGGTTGTGGCTTTGAGTCCTTGCATTTTAAACTCTTATGCGAACAGTGCATGTCATGATAAGTGAGTATTTGCAGAGCGATATTTGTGATTTGTTTTAGTGTAGAAAGAAAACTCGAGTTGTCATCTCGACTTCCTCCCTTATTTTCGGATCATCCTATTCGTTGTTCGTGCGAGATGTTAGATGAGTTTTCGAAGTTTAGGGAACATTTAGATACGAAGAAACATGCTCTTAGGATCTCGTATCTTTTGATATCATGCCTTGATACGTTAGAGCCAGTGTGCTGGGTTTAGGGAAAGACCTAGGTTTACTTTCGGTTTAAGGCTTTGCGATGACTAATTAGCTTTCGTTTTGCATGTTTTCTATTTTAACCTGAATCCGTTCCGATTAAAAGTCCGCGATAAGTTCTCGGCTTATATGACTTGTCTGGTCGGAGTCGAGCATCTCTTCATTGTTTATCCTAGTCGAATGTGAGAGGATCTGTGCATAAGATGGCTAAAGTGTTCGGCGGGGACAATCGTCGAGTATTTTTGAAGTCGCAATTTGTCTGGGGGTGTATTCTCGAAAATTCAGACGGCGTCTCGCCTATTTTTTTCGAAAACTCACTTTGCATTAGTAGTGGTTTGAGTGTAGGGAACCAGGATCTCGTTCTTTGGTTGGGAGTCGGTGACTCGACCAAGATGAGATGGTGTTGAGTTGGTCCATTTTGAGGTAGAATATTGTTTTGCGAGTTTCCATTTCTGGGATGGTGGGATAATTGTTCCGCTCGTGTATGGATGTATAGCATAGTCTTTCTTTTCGGATGATAGGTCAATTTGCGAATTTATAAAGAAGTCTTTATTGAAAAAGTTTTAAATATCTCAAGCACAATGCATTGAAAATTTTATTTCTGAAGGTGGGAATATACGAGTGTTTATATATGTACCCACCCCCCCCCTTTTTAGAGAGGGGGATAGCTGAACTCGTCTTTTGGCGAGCTGCCTACGTACCTCTTTCAATGATAAAGCCATATCGTAGTTCTGTTTATTTGGGCGAGTCTGTTTACTCACCGTCGTGTTTGTGACGACTGCGTCAGTTGCTGCGTCGACGTCTTCCGTTGTACTTGTCTCTTTAATGGGATGGACGCGTCAGATGCTGGAACTGGTAGTTCGCTGGCCGTTGTTAGGATCGATGGTTTTGGGTCGTCATTGCCCGGAGTACTTTCGGCTGACGACTATGCTATCTTCTGGCACTTGGCCTTTGTCATAGTCATGTTCCCGATTTGCTTTAGCTTGTGCTCGGCCTGGAAGCAGGGTCTTGATTGCTTATGGCAGCCTAAATTACGGCAATCCCGTTGTGAGGTTGGAACTTAATGCGTAAGTGTTAAATTGATGAGACTGCCTTCATGGCGTTCAGGCAAGGCGTGCCTATGATGATGTTGTATATGGCTGGGTGGTCGACAACCGCAAATAGACGAGCTTGGTGACTTCTTTCGAACGGGTAACTTGATTGATGTGAGGGTCATCGATGTTGTGCCAGAGAAACCGGTTAGCGGCTTCGGAGATGATACAACTTCGCCTAACTCGATGTTCATCCGTTTTAGAGTGTCGCAAAAAGATTACATGGACTGTGCTGCCAGTATCAATGAGAAACCTAGCGACCTCAAGATCTCTTATTACGAGACCGATTACGAGTGGATCGCAATGTGGCTGGTCAATTCCTCTGGCTTCTTCTCCGTCAAAAGTGATTTTTTTCTTTCGGAGTGTCATTGATCGCCGGTCAGGTTGTCGAATTCGCACTCGTCTCGGATTTGCGTTGATAAGCTTTGATAGCCGAGACGGTATCGCTGCAGAATTGTGACCCGCCAATGATCATATTTACCCTGCGACGGTTACTGTCGTTGCCATTATTGTCATGCCTTCTTTCGCGTTTTTCTCATGATTGGTCTCCTTGAGAAGGTTTCTCCGTTTGAGGAGTCCTGTCGTTTTTCGTGGGCCGATCTGAGTCGCGGATGAGATCTTTCACGCTGGAAACTTTGGAGAGTTCTCCGGAGAGCAGCTTCGAGGCCAATCTTCTGCCGAGAAATTTGCAGTTAATGGTCGAGTGTCCACATGTTTGGTGAAAATTGCAGAAGGCGTTTTCGTCGTAATTCGGATTTCGGGTCCACATATTTCTCGTCATCCAACCTTGCTCCGATCCGGAGTTAATAGCGTAGCTATGAGCTCCCTGTGTTTCTTCGTCTCCGCGTTGGACGCTTCTGTCGTTGCGTGAGTTTTTCTTTTTTGACTTCTGATCCGATCCTGGATCCTTTGATGCATTCTTCGTTGGCTTCCATTTATGGGCCAAGACCCTCGTTTCTTCTTTGGTGATAATGTAATCTGTGGCTTTGTGAAGCGGGTCTTGGATTGTACATGGCTTTTCCAAAGTTATCCACTTCCTGAACTTTTACTTGAACCAGAGCATTTTTCAAAGCGCGTGTATCGCGACTTTGTCGCTTATCCCGCTGACTCTAGCCATGACGGTTTTGAACCGTTTGATGAAGTCGCAGAGAGTTTCGTCCTCTCCCTAGGACAAGCTCCAGAGATCTACGTCGGAGGTTTCTCGAACTATGAACATCGAGTATTGTTTAAGGAATTCCGAGGCGAGCTAGCGGAAGCTTCCGATAGAGTTTTGCCTGAGGCGAGAGAACCATTATAGCACTGCTCGCGGAGATTTTCTACGAAGAGGCGGCATTCGCCAGCCTCCCTCTTGTTTTCTCTGAATCTGGCTCCACCCATTGCGACCTGGAAAGCCTGTAAGTGTGCCTTAGGGTCAGTAGTTCTGTCGTACGACATTAATTTGACCTTCGCAGGATCCAAAACCCTAGTTGCGTGATAGGAGTATTGAAGGGCGTTTTACCGACCTCTTCGAGCAGCAGATCGATCTCCGGGGCGATGCTAGTAGCATGGTGGATTTGGGACTTCATCGCCCTGACTTCGGCTACCATTTTCATGAGATCATCGTGGAGATCACGGATTTTGGAACTCGTGCTAGCAGATTTCTGACTTTGTCAGGGTTTGCTGCGAGTTCTCCGTGTTTACTCATCGGCCGGTTCTTCCTGTTGTTTCCAGAAGATAGCTTCTTCTTCTTCTTCGTTCATAGGGTTGTCGAACTGGGACTCTTTCCGAGTTGCTCGACACCTTGTGCGGCGCTGATGTATGTTTGCTCTTCGTTCGTAGGTTTGGACTGACTGCTATATTCCACGTCGACGCGTTCGACGTCTCCTCATTTTATCTACCTCGATAGGATGAAGGTCTCCTGGGTTATTCCGCGTCGGCGCAGGGGTTACCTTGTCAGAGTTTTATCCAGACAGTTTACCTTGCGCGTTGTCGGACCGGTCCAATGGTGTTGCAAAGTCGAGTCTTCTTCCGCAGATTTGGGTTGTGCCTAGCGGAAAGATGGCCCTGTTCCTTGCTGTGAGGGTTTCAACCTGTTTAGCGAGGGAGTTCATGACCTTATCCTGTTCTGCCGAATTTTTCTTGAAAGTCGAGAACATCTTCTTTACCTCCTCGAACACTGTGTTGTTTGTGTCGTCGTTGACTGTAGTGACGTTCATCACTGGAGTGTTTTCGCCGACGACGTTTTCGTTGACGACATTATTGTCATGAGGCTGTTGGTTGTTGAGATCTGACATGGTTTGAATGAGCGTTGATGGCTGAGAGTTTGATTGATCCGTACCTCCCCTCCTTCTAGCACCAAACTGTAGGAACCGAAATTCGCACTGTCGATTTCCATTGAATTAGGAACGCAGGGTAAACCATAGTTTCGCAGAGGTCCCGGATATCTTTTAAACCACGCGTCAATCAGTCAGATTACAAAGTAAATATTGAAAAAGCAAAGTACGAATCGAAAAGAGAGAAAATAGATGTCTTATTCCGAATTTGCGTATGAGGGTTTACAACAGGATAGAAGCCTCGGCTATGAGAGCATTCTGCGAGATGCCTAGTTCTAATAACCTAAGACTGCAAAACTCTAGCTGAGTCGCAACTTGAATTACAAAAATGGAAAGTTGCCTAAATGCTCTAAGTGCTAAGCTATGTTTTGCTCTGAATGGAGATTTTCGTGTTTCTCTGCATCCTCATCCTCGAAATCCTTATATACTCCTCCAGAGGCGGTTTGCTATTTCCTTTTCTGCCTTTGGTAGAATTTATCGCCTCGCCGAAATATTCGTTTTTTACTTCGATCTTCAAGATTATCTTCGGAAACTTAACATTTATCCTCCGATCTTGACATTTATCTTCCGAATTTAAGATTTATCCCTTCCTGTAAAATAAAAGGTAAACCGTCACGTATTTTGGACTTGACTTCGGGTACAATCACGAGTGGGTCTTTGGCCGAGTTTTATACAATATTGGGCCGTTTTCTGACTTAGGAGTTTCTACGATTTTATCGAAGTAGCATTGCTAAAACGGCGTCGTCCGAGAGTTAGGATCTTTCGTATGGGACATATGATTTTAGGTGTTTAGTTAACCATTACCGTCTCATACGATTTATCCAATCCTTTCTCAAGAAAAAGAATTATTTCGGTAAAGTTCCCATGTCAATCCTGATCGAGACGGAACGAAGATAAGTTCGATCAAGTATCGAGAAAGAAGTTAACGGGGCGTGGTGAAAATGGATTTATTGATCCGTCTTGCCGAACAAGCGAATCAGATTGCTTGTTCCACCCAACTCGCCCGTATGGCGGGTTGGGCTTGTCCACCTCGACATACGGGCGAGTTGGTTTGTTTGTTCCATCCAACTCGCCATACGGGCGAGTTGGTTGGTCCTTACCGTCCAACTCCTCATACGGGTGAGTTGTTCTGTCCAAGCCGTCCAACTCGCCGTATGGGCGAGTTGGTCAGTCCTTGCCGTCCAACTCGCCATACGGGCGAGTTGGTCGATCCTTGGCGTCCAATTTTCCCGTATGGCAAGTTGGTCAGCTCACGTGGCTTGATTTGCTTGTTCGACGAGTTGGACGTCTTGCTCGGCC
Organism: Moricandia arvensis; assembly: GCA_905132765.1. Lineage (NCBI taxonomy): Eukaryota > Viridiplantae > Streptophyta > Magnoliopsida > Brassicales > Brassicaceae > Moricandia > Moricandia arvensis. The sequence continues at coordinate 18,471 of CAJHQP010000898.1, forward strand.
ATCTTCTCCGTCTGGGGAGTTAGATGATTGAGCCTTCTAGTCTTTTCGTCGTTTTGCCATTCGGGAATAAGTTTTCCTTTTTTCAAGGCATCATCTCTTTCTTACATGAAGAGTGTATTCTCCCGGTAGGTTGCAGATGTTGATTCCATCGTACCATGCACCAGAGACCTTACCATGCACCAGAGACCTTAGGATCAGGAGGATCTTCATTAACTTCAACCTGCCTTATTTGGAGTCTTATGCCATTAAACTCCAACAGCTATTTTCCCATTAATTTTTCGACCTCATCAGAACCTTCAAAGCAGTAAGAAAGGTTCCCAGAAAGCTCAGCTATCTCTTAAAAACGTCCAGGTTCCTGGCAAAATCCCAACAATCTCTCCAACATCTAGTTTTCAATTTTGTTGCTTTATTTGATTCTTTCTTCTTATATCTTTTATAGAGTTAGAGAGTCATGTAAGGAGCTCTATATAAAGGTCATTACATCCTTTTACAAATTGATCTCGATCATCAAAGTTTATAAAGTTTATTCAGTTTTTATTAAAGATTAGTTTTTGCCTAAAGTATAGGTCTTTGGAATTTCATGTGTGATTATTTGTAGTTCTATTGATTTCATAAGTCTATTTTGTTTGTGTGGTCCAAACATACTTAGTACTCAGGTTAAGGGAGTCAATTTAACCACAGATTGAGAGAGTAATCGTCTATCCACTGCTTCCATCTCATCCATCGGCAAAGCTTGAGTGATACAAATCCATCATGTCTAGCTCCATTCCTTCAACCATTCCAACCATCATTCTCATCTTACCATTTTCATTATTCTGTTTAACTTAATATCACATCTCATCCATTTACCATTAGTTTCAGGTTTATCAAACTGATTTCTAAACATATCGATCAATCGACCATATCTCGTCGATTCGGTTTCAGCTTGGATCCATCATCCTTCAATTTGTGGGTTACATCCCTGTGCCCAAAAATTTTAGTATCTGAGCTCAATTATCCTGAATCAGGTGACATCTGTCCCTGCATCTTATTTTTTTTGGATTTGCTTGGATTCATATATCGAAAATCCATTTGTTAGAAGTTTTTTTCTGCTTTTTATTTTATTTGTGATCAATCTTTTAAAACTAGAAAAGAAAAGAAGAAATTATGTTTTTAATCCATGAAAATTCAAAAAAAAAATCATCATAGTTGTTTGCATTCATCAGTTTCCATACAAAAACCATAAAATCTGTTTTTAAATTGTTTCCTTTTCATTTACATCCATAAACTTTTAAAAAAACTTCTTCTAGTTATTTTGATACCATTGTTAGTATTATATTTCGTTCATATCATATCCTACATTCAAAAAGAAAAATAAAAACCATTCAGCTTAGTTTATATCATGTGTTGCATATCCTGGGTTTATTGCATTGATTACAAGAAACTTAAAAAAAACATTCAGTGTTAGTTTTTGCATTTCATATTTATTTTAATAATGTTTTATTAACATTTCATATTTTCTCCATTGAGGTTTACATCAATAAAAAAAATAGTTCATTATAGTCTATATCATTTTGCATATTTATTAGTTTAATTGTTTGCATCCTAAGAAAATTAAAAAAAAATCAGTATTAGTATGCTATCAATATTTTTTCGATTTGTTGTTTATTAACAATACATATGGTATTCAGTCGAGATTGCATAGATAAAACAAAATAAAAATATTTCATCTTATCTTATATCATCTTCGGTCCATATTTGCGTTTTTAGTTTAATCTAAGTTTACATTTGTTTTAATTGGTTTTATTGCTCGACCATCAATTCCCTATTTTGAGCTTCATCTTGTAGAGTGTTTTGAGGAAGAAGTGGTAGAGGAAGAACTCGGCCAAACTCTAAAGGCCACACGGAGCCAGCAATTAGCAGCTCAGTGAGAAGATTGCTCGGTTGGAGAAAAGAACTAAGGCACAAGACCAGTGAGCACATGAAGGAGAAAGTAAATTTGGAGATGCACCAGAGGCAGTCTATGTCGAGCTCAAGCCACCAGATCCTTCTAGGATCAACCCGACATCCAGTTTCTAAAACCCACAACCATTCTCAATTTAGTTATAAAGATTTTGTTGATAAAGTTGAACTCTTTATTTTTTTTAGGAAGTACCTGCAAAGATGAATACCTTGATTTGGAAAGAACCATGTATGATTGTTTTTCATACCATGGAATCGCAAAAAAAACAGAGACTAGGCCATGCGATCAAGCAACTCTCCGGAAAGGCATACTCATGGTGGAAAAGAGTAGATTGTGCACAAGGGAAAAGTACAGAAGAGGTTGTCACCAACTGAGAAGATCATAAATTGTTCATGATGGGGAAGTATGTTGAATACATCTTTCACGCAAGAAAACATAAGAAAATACCCAAGGATATTTTCAAATGGTGGGACTAAAGAGGCAAAGACAGTTGCGCCACAAGAAGGCCACAGAAGCTAGATCAAACAAGACCAAATTTGGCCAAACCAGAGGCACACAGTTATATCCGATAAATACCAAGACAATTAGGGTCCAAAGTACATGGAGAAGAAAAAAAGTGGTAGCTAAGACACGTTGACCAGACCCAAAGAAAAACCGGACAAACGGATATTTCAAGCAAACACTATAGTAAGTCCTATACTTGATAAATTGGATTATAAATCATTTTTAACTTGTATGAGTCACTTTTATTTTTCAAAATATTTTAAAACAGGTCTTGAAGTCCATAAAAACAAGGTCTCCACATACTTCTTGGAATGAAAAGTTGCCCCATGATTTATTTCCTAGAAACAAGGATATTTCAAACCTAAAGAAAGAAGAGTCATCAAGGCAAGGTAAGTCTTCTAACCCTAAGGATTTAATTAAAGGATAAGGCATTTTATAGATATCACAAGAGAGGACACTTCTCTGTAGTTTGTCCAGCTAAGAAAGCATTGATAGAAATATTACTCAAAAAGAAAACCGATTTATCTATAATGAGTGATAGTTTTATTCAATCTGATTTATTGGTTCCAAATTCTTGTGTAATTCACTTGTCTTTGTCAAAGGGAATTGGAACATCTATTAAGGATTAAGAACTAAAAAATAGGAACCACAAGGCGTCACCCTTGTGATGGACCAGAAGATGGTTCAAGACACAATGCAGTCCATGTTGAATAAAGAAGCAAAACCAGTGATGAAAATGTGCTACCAAGGTAAGTGTCTAATAAATCTTTTGATACAGGTACTGAAGAGTATGCTCATGGTACAGGAAGGAACAAGGGTAGTTCTATGATCACTGAAGTCCCAAAAAAATATCAAAGTTATGAGTTAACTCATGATCCACACAATAAGTGGAAACAAAAAAACTGAACAATAGATTGTTCAAATTTCAAAACCTGTGGCCAGTTTCATTTTGGACCAGCATGTTCTTAATATTCCCATGAAAAGATTAATGCACTTTTTTGTCCAAGAGAATTTGAAACAGGTTTACGAAACCATAGAGAGTACCCGGCCAAAGGACAAAGAACACCAGCCATGGTATTATCAGATGCTGACCAGAACCAAGCCCAAGGTGATGCTGAACCAGGCCACTCAAATTCAGCCTAAGTAAGGTAAGTTTCTTTAATCTTAAAACTTCCATATCACTTGTTAAATCAGATATAATGAACTTGTCTTTTCCAATAAGTTTTGATCCAGGAATACAAGAAGAAGGTCATACCAACCAAGATCAAAAGCTCCAAGAAAGACAGCCATCTAACCAAACCTGTCCAAGATGAACATCATTCTTTAACATGGTGATGCGTCCAAGGTAATTTTGACCACAACATATACTTTTCACAAGAGTTTACGATCAGGTATAATTCACTTGTTTTTTTTTTCCAGAATGTTGAGATTATTTCAGGTTGCAAGGAAGGAAGCTTCAAAAAAATCCCACCAGATTATCTTTATATGCTAGGAGAATCAATTCCAAAGAAGATCATAAATGAGGCCACCAAAAATTTGAATATACTCTCAATCCAGAAGAGATTAAATGATCTTTTCCAGGGTAGAGACATGATCCTTGCCTATCTTATCAAAGGAAAACCAACTGATCCAAAACACATTCCTAAGACTTTAGAATCTCAAAAGAGAATGATACCTAACTTGATATATCTTGGTGAAGCTTACATGGTTTTTTGGTCAAAACCTTGTCAAGAGGCAGGTGATGTTTCATTTATGAAATCCATGGTTCAACCAGAGTCTCAGAAAACCTTCCCAACCGACCATCTAAGAGGTACCAGTGATAGAGGTTCAATCCAAAGAGCATATCTCAACAAAGAGTTTTTCCACGAAATCAATTTATAAATAAGGCCAACTCAACAATGAATCACAGAGGCTTTGAATTACAAGAAAATCTTAAAGGAACAAGAAGTTATGGAATTTACAAACTGGAGGTTTCCCACCACGTCAATCTGCCAGTTCCCGATTTTAAAAGTGGATTCACACCGAATGAAGGAGCGGCCTGAACGAAATACAGTCATATAATTCAATATGGATCTCTCAGCTTTCCATAAAAACAAAAATCAGAGGTAATTGAAGCATAAATTAGAAGATATGATAAATTTTCTAAAACCGGCCAAACCGAGCAATTATAGAAAGATTGGAAAATCTTTCGGTTTGATCATTTACCATCCAAAATATTCCGGCCAGAAGACTTTCTGATCAAACCAAGACAGCCAGAATATCAGTTTATCCAATCCGGAGTTCATTCAACATGCGTTATTTGGAGTCTTATGCCATTAAACTCCAACAGCTCTTTTCCCATTCATTTGCGGACGTGATCAGGAGCTTCCAAGCAGTAAAGAATGTTCGCAGGAAGCTCAGCTATCCTTTAAAACCTTCCAAGTTCAATATTACTCAAACTCCTCTCTTCAAGCAAAAATCCCAACAATCTCTCCAACTGCTAGTTTCCGATTTTGTTGCTTTGTTTGAGTTCTTTTAGAATGTTAAAGAGTCATATAAGGCACTATATATAAAACGCATTTTGTCCTTGTAAAAATCACCCTCAATCATAAAAGTGTATAAATTTTATTCAATTTTTATCAAAGAATAGACTTGCATAAAATATCGGGCTTTAGTTTTATTGATTTTGTGAGTGTAGTTTGTTTGTGTGCTTCAATCATACTTAGTACACAGGTTCAGAGAGTCAATCTGATAACAGATTGAGAGATTCTTCATCTATCCATCGCTTCCATCTCATCCATCGGCAAACCTTGAGAGTTATACACATACCGAAGGCCTAGCTTCATTCCTTCAACCATACGACCATCCTTCTCATCTTACCATTTCCATTATTCTTTGTTTTATCTTCATATCATTTGCATTCCATCTATTTACCATTTTTCAGGTTTGTGAAGATGATTTCTAGACATATCAGTCAATCGACCATATCTCGGAAGATCCGGTTTCACCTTGGATCCATTATCCATCAATTTGTGGGTTACCCCTGCATATCTTTAGTTCTCTTTATTTATTCAAGACGGATCAGTAAATTTTCCATAAAGACCAAAATCAGAGAAAATGGACACAAGAATTAGAAGATATGATCATTTTTCCAAAACCGGCCAAAAAGAGTAGGTTATGGAAAGATTGGACAATCTTTCGGTTTGATCATTTACCAACCAAGCAATTCCGACAAAAGAATTTCTTGTCAAAACAGGACAAACAGAATATGTCCAACCAAATGGAGCTCATGCCATGATCTTACCATGAACCAGAGACCATAGGATCAGGAGGATCCTCATTAACTTCCACCTTCCTTATTTTGAGTGTTATGCCATTAAACTCCAACAGCTCATTTTTAATTCATTTGGGGACATGATCAGCACCTTCAAAGAAGTTATGTTTTTTTGTTTTTTATAGTATGTTATGTTTTTGTCGTAACATGATTTGAATCCTTAAGGTGGAAAAAATAAATCAGAAAAGACCCATAAGAGTAAGGAAGGGGTTGGACAGTTCAGCCAAGTGACCGCAGATGGTGTCAACCCAACCACATTACCAACCGATCCAGTTGTGGGTAACACTATTGGAGGGTTACCATAGGACCCAACCAACCTTAGTGGAACATGCGATGATGGCGTGGTTGATCCGCATAAAGAGCGTTAAGAGGAAGGAGAGTCCTCTAATGTCGAGCCTAATGCTGACCAGAATGAGGGTGCCGTCGATGGTACCACATGGCTAGGAAAGCAGCTGCAGAACAGTCCATGAAGGACGTTCAGGAATCTTTGAAGCTTATGGGCACACAAATAGGCACATTGATAAGGTGGTCACAACCACCCCAGTGAACTCATACATGGTTCAAGCAGCACCTGTTTCAACGGATGCGCATATTGCTAGTGGTAAGACTAGTGGTCAGACTAAGGAGACTGCAAAGGTGGTCGAGATCAACCCACCTGCAAGGGCCGTGGGGAATGTTAATTACCTGACTGTTCTGGAACACATATCTCGTTTGGGCACCAATCACTTCTCAAGTAGTATTGACTCGATTGAGTGTTGGAGTCAAAATGGGTCACGACGAAATCAACATGTCAAGTCCCCGGAAAATGTTACTTCCGAGGTTTTGGCTCACGAAAGTTTTCAAAGAACGATCGAACCGCAAGGATAAAGTCATTATACAGCAAGTCCCACACGTAATGTATGAGTCACAACATGAAGATCCCCGAACACAACGTACTGCCATTCTCATAGAACACAGGTCACGATATATCGACCTGCACCCAGTAAGCACGGGTCGCCATATGGCGACCTGCATTTGGGAACACATGTCGCCATATGGCGAACTGCACCCAGTAAGCATGGGCCGCCATATGGTGACCAGCACTCGGGAAGCAAGGGTCGCCATATGGCGACCTGCACCCAGAAAACACGGGTCGCCATATGGTGACCTGCACCCGCAAAGTACGGGTTGCCATATGGCGACCAACACTTGCAAAGTACAGGTCGCTATATGGTGACCTTCACACTCAAGGCATGGGTCGTCATATGGCATCCTTCCCATCGAGGTTACGGGTCGCCATATGGCAACCTGAACTCGTACGAACCGGGTCTCCATATGGCGACCTAGGCTCTCGAAAGTCCGGGTCACCAACTGGCGACCTTACTTCTCTCAATCAGTATCAAAATACTCTAGTCCCGCTCTCCTGACGTCCTACTTCGACCTACGATCTTGCTGCCTCTCACTTCATCTCGATCGGAGTTCCCGTTGAGATTTTACGATAAAAAATAAGTAAGACTCGACAAAGAACTCCTAGGTTGCCAAATGCAGCTCCCAGGTCTCCATGTGGCATTACTCCCTTTAGCTTCTCTCTTGAATCTTGATAGAAACGATTTTTCATTTCGTTCCAACCGGAGTTACCGTTGGAACTTTACGAGAACACCGTGGAGACTTGAGTTCTCTCATAAAGGTTCAACTCAATTGTATAGAAATGGCAACGGTCGAAAAAACACCAAAACCGCTAGGATTATACGAAACGTTTGACTTTTCCCTTGAATCGACGTTGTATATAGAACCCTTTTTAGAGAAATTGTAAAAATGCTTAGAGTCAGAAAAATGGCCCGAGAGACCTAAAACCTGGTTAAAGCCCGCTTACGATTTCGTATGAAACCAGGCCCAAAGATGCTATGATGGTTTATTTTTGTTCACAGAAAAAAGATAAATGCTAAAGTATCGAGATAAATGTGAGGACTCGACGGATATATGTAAAGACCGGAGGGAAAATGGAATATTATCGAAGTGATAAACTCGACCAGGGGCAGAAAAGGAAACACCAAACCACCTTGAAGAGGATTATATAAGAGAAGAAAGGACTAGAAACTCAAGGAGGAATATTTTGGCATTCGCAAAAAACATAGGGCAATAGGCATTTACTTTCGTTTTGTTATCGAGTTGCGTTTCGATTATGTTTTCGTAGTCATATTGCTAGAACTAAGGATCTCGCTGACAGCTTTTGTAGCCAAGGCTCATTACCTTCTTGTACGAAAGCTCTTATGCAGTTACGGAATAAGAGACTCTTTGATCTCTTTCTTTATCAAAATTATCTTATCATATTTTTATCGTCAGTTTTACTTTTCCCAAGTTTGTTTGGATGAGTGGCGTTTGGTTTAAAGTAGATTATTTGGGATCTCCTGGAAAAGTTAGGGTTTCCTGATTTCCTAAGTTTACGGAAATCAATGGTGTGGATTTCGGTTCCCACAATTTGGCACTAGAAGGAGGGGGACTTAAGGATCAATCTTTCTCGCAAACAAAGAACGCCCAGTCAAACATGTCAGCTGACGATCTCAACAACCTCGCAATGGCACAGGCTGCGACAACGTTCACAACACTCATGCGACCAACACTCCCGCGGTTAACGCTGAGCCCAAAACCGTGGCAGTCGAGGAGATGAAGAAACTGATTTTCGCCATTGAAAAAAGGGCGGAAAAGCAGGATAATCTCATGGGTTCTCTCGCTAAGCAGGTCAAAATCCTAACACAAGAACCCGAGCTGCCATTCCTCGCGGAACCACCAGGATCCGAGGAAGAAAACTCAATTTCACAACTCCTTTGGAACGGTCCGGGAATGCACAAGAGAAGCTGTCGGGACAAAATCCAGACGAAATCACTCCTGCACCAGAACGGGAAAATCTGGGCGATTTTCCACCATTAGAAGAGGACAAGGAAGAGGGGGAAATCGAGCGCGTGAACGTGGACTCCAGCAGTCAGTCTTAGCCTTCAGACCAAGACACATAGTTCATCCACGAAGGACGAGGAGCCACACGGCTCATGAAGACCTGCTTGAAAAACCCATGACAAAGGAGGAAGAAAACCTCTTATGGGTAGAGCAAGAGAAGCTGGCTGACTCGAAGAACTCGCAGAAAACACCGACAGGCTCGGAAAACTGTTGATGACAATTTCGAAATCGGCGATCTTTGTCATCACCTCATGAAAATGGTCGCGGAAGTGAAAGCAGTGAAATCTCAGATTCACTATGCGACTAGCTTCGCACCAGATAGTGACCAGCTGCTCGAGGAAGCTCGTAAAACTCCCTTCACATCTCTTATCGTTAACACCAAAGTATTGGATCCTTGAAAGGTGCCAACGTACAACAGTACAACTGATCCAAAAGAGCACTTACAGGCCGTTGAGATCACAATGGGAAGGGCCAAATTTAGAGACAGCAAAAGAGATGCCGGCCAATGCCGCCTCTTTGTCGAGAATCTTGAGGGAGCAACGCTCGAATGGTTCTCCCGGCTTCGGTACAATTCCATAGGAAGCTTTCACCAACTCGCTTTGGAGTTTCTCAAGCAGTACTCAATGTTTATCAATCGAGAAACTTCTGACAACGACCTATGGAGGTTAGCTCAAAGGGAAGACCAATCACTCCTCGATTTTGTCAACCGGTTCAAGCTTGTTATGGCTAGAGTCAGTGGGATCAGCGAAAAGGTGGCCATGGACGCGCTTCGAAAGATGCTCTGGTATAAGTCGAAGTTTAGAAAGTGGATCCCCCTTTAAAAAATGTGTACAATTCAGGACGCGTTGCACAAAGCCATGTACTACATCATGATCGAAGAAGAGATATGTCACAAAATCACAAACCAACGAAAACCTCTTCGAAAGATTTGGTTCTAGATCAGAAGTCGAAAAAGAAGAAAACTGCCCATCGACAGGGAGAAGAAACCCAGGGGGGCGCACAACTACGCCATCAACTCCGGCTCGGAACAAGGGCGATCCACGGGCAACACATGGACCTGAAATCCCAATTACGATGAGAAAGCCTTCTGCGACTTCCATCAAACTCTCGGACATTCGACCATCAACTGCAAAGTTCTCGGAGCGAGATTTTAAGTGAAACTAATCGCAGCGGAACTCTCCGGGGTAACGAGCGTTAAGGACCTCAACCATGATTATGATCGTCCCCCGAAAACCGAAAAACCTCACCAGACTGAGAGAACTTTAGGGGATAAACACGGAAGGAAGCAGGATGAGAAAGGCGACAACAGCAATCTTCGCAGGATAACATGATCATCGGAGGATCCCAAATCTGCAGAGACACGCTCTCTTCAATCAAAGATTATCAGTGAAAGGCCAAAGCAAGCAAAAACTGGCCGACCTTGTCTCCACCCTTGGAAGACCAAAATAACGCCATCACCTTCGAGGAGGAAGAAGCCGGCAAAATAGATCAACCCCACAGAGACCCGATTGTCATCGATCTCATAATCAAAGATCTTGAGGTCGCCAAAATCATCATCGATACAGGGAGTACACTCAACGTCATCTTCTGCGATACACTCAAGACGATGAACTTTGAGCTGTTAACCGGTTTCTCTCGCTTAACCAAAATGACTCTCGGATCAATTAATCTCCCGGTCATGGCGAAAGAATTAATGAAAATCGTTGATTTCGCGGTCGTAACAACCCGTCCATCTACAAAGTGATCATGGGAACTCCCTGACTAAGCGCCATGAAGGCAGTCCCGTCAACCTACCACTTAGGCATAAAGTTCCCAAGATGAAACAGAACTGCCGCAATCTGGGGCAGCCAAAAATAGTTGCGACTCTGTTTCTTAGCCGAACACAAGCTAAGATAGATCACGACTACATCGATGATGAAACCCAAACGACCAAAGACCACTCAGCCACCGAATGAAAACGTCTCTGAAAAAGATTATCCAAAATCGTCATTCCAAGCAATACCTCTGAAAAAAGAAAACAAAAGGCATATGAGTCCAACGCAACAACCGAACCGGAGGAGATAATTTGGAAGAAGACGCTGATCCTGCCACAGTGACTGCGACTAAGTTGGTCGACGCAACAGCAGCGGAGTAACGTCCCTCGTCGCCAAAATCTGAACTATGAGATAGCTTGATACTCGAAAGGGGTATGTAGGCAGCTTGTCTAATAAATATTTCAGCTATCCCCCTCTATAAAGGGGGGGGGACTGAGTGCGTATAAGTATGCTTGTATACTCCCACATTTTAAAATATTCGCCTTGCACTCAATATTTTTAAATTTTTTCACGATAATAAGAAAACGTAAAATTCCGCAAGTCTCTTTTATCACATGAACATCTAAAGTCACTCCAAACCATCCAAGTACGAACCAAACTTATTCAGTGCGAACGCTTCTTCATAAACACCTTTCGGTGAAAAAAGATCGACCAAAATTCGAGGCTCCATTCTCAAAGAGTTCGAACATCAGTTCACGATCGAAATCATCCCCTTGCACAGTACTTTCGGAACACAATGCAGGACATCACAAAAAATCTCTGAAAATATATTCTCAAAACTCGAATGCAGTCCATTTGCCATCTAACGCAGGGATTCAAAGCCACATACGACATGTCCTGATAATAAAAACGACCACTTAAGGCCTAAGCATAAACATAAAAACAGCCACACACGGCCCAACATAACTAAGCATAAAACGGCCACGCATGGCCACAGATAGATCATAAACCATAGAACATAATGTATATCCTTCAAGGTTCCAATACGAAGTTTCCATGCATCGAACTACCAACGGATTGATTCACCTTGACCCCCTCATCGGCAACCTTGGTTGCAGTCCTCTTAGTATCGGGAGAAATTGAGATGGGATCCCAGCACCTTCTCCTCGAGAGGAGGGACCAGAGTCTCGACACCTTCACATTCATCCATGTAGCCGGTCATCTTGTGCATCTCGGTCTGGAAAACGTAGTCGCCGGCCGTTGTACGCGAAAAGGCACAAACGGCTACAGTGCATTCTCGGAAATATCCCATAAGGTCTTGGGCTCCCCTAAGCTTCCCAAACTTGGTCCGGAACTTAGCAGCATGACCTTGGATCACCGCAGAAACCTCGCGCTTCCCTCGCCTCTCCGCACGAAAAAGAGCCTTAGCATGCCTTCTCTCCAGCCCCTGGTCTCGGTCCTCACGGGCGGAAGCCTGTTCTCGGAAAATAGCATCCTTGTTCTCCGCTCTCTCGGTCTTGAAACGTATGACTCGCGCCTCCCGGTAGCTCACCTCGAGGCTGATTTGAATGCAAGCTGTCCCTGTATAGGTTGGAAGCTAGGGAAACTCGCCCCAAAAAGGAATATATATATATATATATATATATATATATATATATATATATATATATATATATATATAGTAGAACAAGCAAAGTTCAAGTATTAACCGCTTGACCATCCTAGAACCCTCCGCAAAGGCTTTCAACCTCGCCTGGCCATCCACGGTAGGAGGAAGGTCAAGATCAGACGGAAGGTATTTACTAAGGTCATTAAAGTTACAATTTGGTAGGGAAAATCGCTAGCACCACTCGCATCACCCAAGGCGAAGTTAAAAGGCCATCTAGGCAATGGGAAGTCATCCGAAAGGAATTCTATGTCGCCTAGCGCAAACTCTTTTCCCTTGGAGGGCCCTACATTCCCTCGAGACGCCAAACTGACCCTCGTCACAAACTCGTCCACATCCGATTCAGATCCTTTTTCCACGACCACTTCGGGCAGTCTCGCTATCGCCTTGCGAACTTGCTTCGGAATGATAAAAGTCCAAAAGAATGAACCGTTCCAAAGAAGATTCATCACAGCGACCATGTCATCCGGGAACAGCAATAAGGGGTTAACAGAAAAAGGACGAAAGAGTTAGATATCATTGGAACAAAAACATGTGTATATCCAATCAGTACCATAACGACCCCATTAACTGCAGAAATCAGGAATGCAGCTCTCTGACCGACGTGCTATCAATATGAACAAAAAAGAAGAACTTCTCCCACATGACCATTCGAGATTGTATCCTTTATGATTAACATATATGTGCAAGGCGTAAAGTGATACATCCCACCCGTTAGCACCAATGGCTTCAAAAGGGCCTCGAAATGGTCAACAAAAGGGACACCCCAAGCTCGTACCCAGGACCAGGATTCCAAGGAGATGCTGAAGAACCGTAAGATTTATCTGCCTGATCGACAACTTGAAACGGTTTAAGGTCCGAATAACAATTTACGGGACTGGAAACCATAGACGACAATGCACAATGTACGCCTCATAACAAGTAAAATAACCAGCCGAGGGGGTCATCGGCCCTTTCGCCCTGTTGTGGAATCCGAAACTCCATGTATTCCGGAACACGGCCAAACTCTTGAAAATTGTCGAGGAATGGATACGAACTCTTTCTCGAAAGGCTTTGGTCCCATCTGCGGGGACGCCTGCTAGGAAACTACGCTTCATGTGGGGGAGTCAAAATTTTGCACAAAGCAGCCCAATAGGCCTCGGCCTCTGCGAGGTCAACCGAATGAGGAATAAACTCGGGTTTCAGAATGACCTCCTCTTCGTCATGGATTTTTTCATGATTAGTATGACGAGGCTCAAATTTTTGGAAGATATTGCTCTATGAGTAAAATAAAAAAAACCATTGGGGGAAGATGGAGAGAAAATAGCTGATGCGACCTGGACCAGCATCATGGAACAAGGTATGAAAATAAGGTACGAACCAGCTATGCAACTAATCATAGCTTGGCTTAATGGGCTGTTTATGGGCCTTATCGGTTTGATTCATGAAGTTCTAGACCGAGAGAAGCTAATGGGCTTGATACAAAATATCGAGGCCTTGTTTTAATTAAGAAATCAGTGTTTGAGATTATTCAAGAAAGGCCCAACAAGAATATACAACACATGGTCGTAAAATATATCAATCTGACGGCAATTCAATGATCGTCGACCATGCGAAATGACTCGACCAGCCAAAGAGTCATTCGTTCCAAACCTTCCAACTTCAGTCAAGTCATCATTTCTGGTCAAGTATTCTATGTTTAAGAGTTTGTTAGTTTCTATGTTGATTAGTCCTTTTGTATTCCAACCTTTTATATTCAATGCCTATTATATAAAGGCTTGCTTAGTATTGTTTTAAATCATTCAACTTTTTAATAAAAACCTTTCCTTTTAACTTGTTGAATCATTTGTTCTTCATTGAACATCTTATCTTTTGAGTCGTCGGAGTGTGTCATATCTCCGGGCTTAGAAGTCTGGTAGTATAAAGAGACTTTCCGCACCTCTTATGTCACCTTTCGATCCACATCCCTTGATCGTTTGTGCTTTCTAGCTCATTCGGTGCAAGGCTTATCCAATCCACCAACCTTAGAGTGATCCTCCAATTCAGGGCGTATCAATAGCTCTACCTTGGAAAGTTTCTTTGGGAAAAGTGAGAAAGTGAGAAAAAATTTCAGCACTTACTCCACCTTATAGGCAATAATTTTTACTACTCATCCTCGGACTTTCGGCCGATGATTACGTCTAACTTGCACAACAAGCTTAACCGCACGCTAGAGCCTTGATATAGCTTATTTATTACTAGTTTTAGGCAATGTTATAGGCTCTATTTATGGTGTATTATGTATGTCTAGGATATTTTTTGAGTATTTACAGGTCCAAGAACGTTTTAGAGATATACGGAGATACTTGGAGCTTTTGGAGAAATTAGAGGAGAAGAATCCACAGCTGACCATTTGAGGAGTCGAAGTACAACACTGTCGTCGATCAACGACACAACCTTGGCGTCCACCAATGTTAAAAGACCAAGGTCTATCCATGCTGCATACTTGCTCGATTGAAGTCCAAATCGCAGACAGCCGATTCAAAGCCGAAGTTAGAGACAAATGAGGAAAATGTCCTAGACGAATTTTGACATAAGTTTTAAGATTTTATATTTATGTCTTATGTAATAAGGCAAAGAAGGGAGGCTATATTGCAACAGAGAGTTCTAGTTTTCTATTATAGTTTTAGGGTTTTTAAGGGAGAAGATTCATAACTCCTTAGAGAGATTTTTATTGGAACCCCATTATTTTATCTATGCATTATATTAAGACTAGTGTTCTTACTTTAATTATGTCTAAGTAGTTATTAACAAGATTTAGGGTTGAATGATAATAATTGAGTTGTTGAGTAGCCCAAAAGTAGGATTGCTAGGTTAACTTAATATCCATCAATTGAGTTGTGCTTCATGCTTGCATTCTAGAGTAGCTAACTAGGATCTCGAAAGTAGGACATGGACGACTACGAGAGCAGGTTTTGTGCCAGAATAGACTCCATTGAACTAGACTGTTAGGTGCATGCGAGACCTGGTCAAATAAGTCTGGTTGACTTATCTAATCTCGTTCACACTTCCTTCTGATTTCACCGTCGATCGACATCAGGCCTTAGTCGTCGATCGATTGTCTTTCCTTTTGTTCGAATACGTGAGTTGGAGTTAAAAGGGTCAAAATAGTTAATATTTGAGTTCTAGAATATTCACATTTCCGTGCTTCTTATTCCCTATAATCCATTAGGCTTGAAACCCTAGATCTAGCATATTCACATTTACATCTAATAGTTTATTATCATATTTTCACATTTGTATTATTAGAATATTTCCATATTTGCATTATTAGAATATTTTCGTATTTGCTTCGCTACTTCTTGATAAGGAATATTTCCTTAATTAAGCAATCACTACTGATATATATATTTACCTAGCTTAGTCTTTACAAATAGGAAATCTATTTTGTGTCATTGCTCTCTGTGGATTCGATCCTAAGTACTACATCTGATTTCTCTTGGGAAGAGTATTATTTGTGTGTTAAGATTAGGGTTAACTTGATAGTTAATTTTTTAGGATATTAATACCCTTCTTGAACAATAAAACACACCATGTCAAATTTGGGGCAGTTGCCGGGGAGCATTGATCGTCATTAGATTTATTTTCTAGGATTTAGTCTAGGTTTCTTACTACTTTCAAGTTACTAAATTTTTCTTTTCCTTTGTTTTTCAGGTGCATGCAAAGACACACCAGGAGAAATAAAGGACAAGAACTAATAATCTCTGAACCTGACAAACTCGAACGTACGATCTGCAAAGAAAGACAAGAAGCATCGATCGACAACACCTATACCGCGTCGACCAACATTTCTTTACGGACAGCATCGACCGACATCAGAACTCAAGCATCGACCAACACTGATCACATAGCACTGATTCAAGAATCAATCAAGGACAACAACTACTATTCTCTGACCCCGACAAACTTTAACGAACTATCCGCAAAGAAAGATGACCAGCATCGATCGATAGCACCTATATAGCGTCGACTAACACTTATTTACGGACAGCATAGACCGACATCAGAACCTGAGCATCGAACGACATTGATCACATAGCACCGATCGACATCAACTTACCTTCATCGATCCACAGAAGCAGGCGAGTTCAGATGGTTGTGACTTTAATATTGACTTGGGATGAGGATGGAAACCTGCATGACCTCGACGGTCAAAAGATAGACGATCAGGGGACCATAGTCACTGATACAGAAGCAGAAGTAGACGCTGCAGCAGCTCAAACAGGAGCTAATGCCCAAGCTGCTCAGAGAACATTGGCTGACTACAAACGTCCATACCAGTTCTATGCCAACATATCTACCATTCGTCCTCCAGATTTTCAGGGAAATGATTTCGAAATCAAGCCCACTTTCTTCGGACTTGGAGCACAGACACCTTACCATGGGTTGCGACATGAGCACCCAATGAAACATCTGGAGCGATTTGAGGATCTAGTGACTGCGATCAAAGCCAATGGAGTCCCCGAAGACTATCTCTTTTGAAAGCTCTTCAAGTAATCATTCGCTGGAGAAGCTTCATATAGGCTTAAGCAGTTATCACCAGGATCCCCTAAATTTTGGACTGACATCAAGAAAGCTTTCTTGCATAATTTATTTGAAAGGAAAAAAATCAACTACAACTTTGAGCAAGGACCAGATTGAAGAGGTCAAGGTAAAACTGGATAATGTTCAAATATTCTTCAGGAAGAAGGTAAATTTTGAAGAAGTAGAAGCAATAGAATCTTGAGATGATGAGATTGAAGAAGAGGATGTGAACTACATTTATGGGAATGGTTTCCAAAGACAAGGGAAATAAGGTTTCAATAGGAATCCCTATGGGAATGGTCAAAGGAGTAACTTTAATCAGGGTTCACAACAAAAACCCTTCAACAACAAGAGAACTTATGGATCTTCTTACTACCAGAATCCTCCTCTAGAAACTCAAGAGAGAAAGATCAAAGCAATGGTTGACAAAGTTTTAGAGAGACAGCAGAAGATGACTGTTGATTTCAATGGAAAGATAGATGGGTTGAACCTCAACCTCAACACCATGTTCGAAAATCTCAACACCCATGTGAAGAAGCTGGAGAATGAGGGGATGCAAACAAGTGAAACCATTAGGAGGAATGAGAGCCTAATCAAGGAGAAAATAGAGGCTGGACAAAAGCACCATGTCAATGCATTGATTGATGATGATTTTTGGCAGGAAGTTAAGAGGGAAAAGCTCCAAGAAGGAGCTTTCGTGTGGAAAGTTCCATGTCATTCGACAGTTTCCATTGGTGTCGATCGACACCAAGCAATGAGCATTGATCGACAATGATTCCAACAGTATCAGTAGCTTCGTGTGAGTCGACTAACGTTGATCGACACCTACACGAGACAATTGACCGACCGAGAGATAGAGGTATCGATTGACAATGCGACCTGCACATCGATCGACATATGAGAAAGCCGATTCGACTGCCAAGCATCAATGCGAATTCGATTGTGTGTCAAACCATGACGGTTTCAGAACAGAGTACTGACACGTCTGAAGCTATGGATCTTGATAGAGAAGATGAGGGACCCTCCAAGATGAAGCAAAAGATTCCCAAAAATCAACGCATAGAAACCAATAAAAACAGAAGGATAGCTTTACCAAAATAGTTTTCGAAACACATTTAGATACTCCTTTTTATGTAGCTTATTATACTCACATGTTGTGGATGTTTTTCAGGGAAACAAGGGAGACATACAAGGATATATAGATCATGTTCAATCATCGCAGAGAAAAGATGAAACAGAAGACTTTTCTGAAGAAAAAGTGATCCTGGGAAATTTGTGGTTCCATGCTTCATCAAGGGCAACGAATACCCCAATGCCTTCTGTGATAATGGATCATCAGTGAGCATTATGCCAAAATATATGGCAGAGGAGCTGAATCTGAAAGTGAAACCCTCCAATTATTCTTTCACATTTGGAGACTGCTCATAAGTGAATTCAGGAGGAATGGTAAAAGATGTTCTAGTACAAAATTACAACACCCTGGTCCCAATAGACTTCCACGTGATGGAAATCAGGATAGATTGGAACTCTTCACTACTTCTTGGGAGAGCATTCATGTCTTTCGTGAGAGCTATCTGCGATATGAAATTAAACAGGTTGTATCTATCTCTAATTGATCAAAATATTTTCTATGAACCTATCAAGAATAAGAGCAAGGCTACTCTGATTGAATTATGTAATGATGCAGAACTTGTGGCCACATGCTTCTGCGATTATGAGTTCAATGATGAGTCTGAAGATGGAGCATCGTTCGATACCCAACCCATACAATCGAGCAGCATGTTTGCTGTTCAGCAATCGGTCGACACCCGCCCTTCG
This sequence comes from Moricandia arvensis, assembly GCA_905132765.1. NCBI lineage: Eukaryota > Viridiplantae > Streptophyta > Magnoliopsida > Brassicales > Brassicaceae > Moricandia > Moricandia arvensis. The sequence goes on from CAJHQP010000898.1 coordinate 36,941, forward strand.
TTATTGATCGATAACCATACTCCAGAACCGATCAACAACTGCAACGCAGATGGTGGTTACAACCCAGCCTACCTCGAGTACGACAAAGACTACAGAGAAGAAGAGATGATCGAGTACCGTGGTATTTCTATGGAAGAGGCTGGTGTTTAACACATTTCCCATCGACTCGGGAATTCGACATCGATCAACGGTAACCTTACACCATCGATCCGTACTGATCAAGAAGCAGAGTCTGAACTAGATTTAGCTGCAGAACCCGAGAAGGAATATGGTTATCTACAACTAGATGAATTCATTATTATGAGAGATCCAGACGGTCACACAAGAGCTATGGATGGCAGACTACTAAATGTCAAAAGGGAAGATGTAGCGGATATACTTTCCATGGCTAATGGAGCTAGAAACCTTTTCAGGCAACAATCTGGTTATCGAGCATCGATTGACGATCACCATACACCATATATCGACACACGTCTGACATGCTGAGGATACGTTGAAACTTACTAAGGATATGATGAAGATTATAGAGAGGATCAGCTGATTGAATATCGCATCAGAAGACGTTGGTTGTGTGATGAACGCGACAGTAGATAATCGAGCATCGATCGGCGGCATTTCATGGCCATCGAACGACATCAGACGCGTACCAGAACACGTACTTGGAGCAGAAGATACATATATTGGTCGTCTTAGACCGAATGAGTTTGAAATTTTCAGAGACCCAGAGGGACGTGCACATGCTCTTTATGGGAGAATCCTACATTTATCTAAGGAGGATGTAGTAGATGACCTTATTATGGCTAATGGATCGGGTATTTCCTTTGGACAACAGCAGCAGCCATTGATCGACACATATCTTACATCTTCGATCGACGTTCAGAAGAATAAGACGATCTGTAAGTTCCATACACTTTAAAGAATCGTAGATCGATCGACAGCATCCATTGTGCATTGATCGATTCGATCGACAGCATCCATCGAGCATTGATCGACGGAACCTTTCCGGAGGTACCAAAACTTCTTCCTTCCCATGCCTATAATTCTAAACAATTGATCGACTGGATCAAACCATAAACGATCGACTGACGTTTCGAGCAAGGTAGGAGAGCTTTTGATGCTAAGGGCAAAAGACTTTTCCACTAGGAAAAGAAAGATGAGTATGGCATATACAGAGACGAGTATGTTAATGCACGAGCTACAAATAGAGAAGTAGTGAATGTGGAAGCTGAAGACATCAGAGCAGTTCTAGAAAGAGCAAATAAGTTTGAGTAGAGCTACATATGTTTACCAGAACATGAAGAATCAAAGGACATATAGCAGAACAAAGATTGATGATATTGTGCATGAGATCTACAAAGCTCAAGTGATGTCGCTGGATGATTTCTACAAGAGGCTGGATGATGTCTACTATCCTATAGACAACTGCCTCACCGATCTGACTACACACATGGATGAGATGAAGCAAGATTTGGATATTGTTTTAGAGACAACATGCGATTGGGGCAGACAGACTGGCATCGATCGACGGAACATTAATCCATCAATCTACACTGAAACCAACGTACAGAAGACAGCAGTAGAAACACAATTGGAAGATATGTTCAATCATATTGCTTTTTTCTTAGAGCCTGATGAAGGAAGATATTTCTCAACAATTGGAGGATATATCAGAGACTACAACTGCCTGACTTTGAATGTTGCAGCGGAGTATTGAGTACCTACAAAGGTGAATGCATTCAATGGAGGTTGCAAGAGCAGTTATAAGGAATAAGAAAACCAGAGGAGATGAGGCAATGAGGAGCTTCATTGGTACATGGTTTCAGAAGAGCAAAGAAGATGTAGACACTTGTTTTCCAACGTCGAGCTTAAGACTATAACCAAGCGCTGAGTGGAAGGCAAGCCACTGTTTCATAAGTCTTTATTTCGTTTTTAGTTATACTACTATTTATTTCAAGTTTTACTTTGTCTTGTAGGCTGTTTGAGTTCACCATCGATCGACACCATAGAGTCACCATCAGTCGACAATGGATCGCAACCATCGATCCACCCCTTACGCCTACCATTGATCGACACTCGCTTACAAAGAGAGATATCGAGTTTTCTACGTAAGCTATTTACTTATGATTTAATTTTTCCTAACCAATCCGGGACGGATTACATTGGGGACAGTGTAACTTAAGTCTGGGGAGGCTCGCTAATGCTATTTGATTTATTTTTAGCTTTATTTACTATATATATAAGTTTTTCACATAAGTTTTATTGAGTCAAGAAGGAGACTATGATCATGATTTATTATTGACTAACCACACTTTAGCACCATTCTTAGAAGGTTGTTTTAAGAGATTACTAGAGATACCAAAGTGGATCATCCTGCCACTATATCACACTTGCTTAGAAAGTTTGAAGGAACCGAAGGTTGTTTGAAGGTTCCAACACTAATCCTCACACTATTTGCTTGCTTTGGGGCTTGATATACACTAGATCATATTCCTTCTGCAAGTCTGTAGGTATAAGTCATTGCACCTTTGGTTCTCTTCTCTCTCTCTCTCTCTTCAGCATCTACTTAAAAGCTTAAAAGATTGAGACGATTTCCGGACATGCCGAGGTGTAGGTACATTACCGATGATCCCACTATTCTAAATCAGAGGAACGATCACACATTGCTGGAACCAAGGGGAGGTACATTACTGATGAACCCACAATCCGCCCACAACTTTGTCCAAATAACAAAAAAAATAATAATAATAGGAAGAAAATCGAAAATGAGATGGCAATATGGACTGTATCAACATCATTGTCCATTAAGTTTGAAATCTAAAAAGATTCAGAGAGAAAAGAGGGAAGAAAGGAATAAAACAAGACTTTGTGCCTGGTTGTTCAGATACTTGCAGAGGTAAGAGTCCATGTGTCCTTTGATTGATACTCCCAAGGTAAAGCCTACAATTTTATTTTATGAAAAGAAATTAAATCAATAGAGGGATGAGTCAGACTAGTATTTGCTAAGTTCTTGGTATAATGGATTTGGTTGCTATACTAGGATAGGGTATATAAAGTTTCTATGTAATTGGCTTGATTGGAGGTGGTTGCAACAAAGTAGGGTGACATTTATACTTAGATATTGTGTGAGTCTCTCCTTTTCAAAACCTCTTTCACATTCTTAGTTTGCTTAAATAGAAGAAAAAGGTTAAGTCTGGGGGAGTTGATATAGTCTATTTATTACCAGTTATAGGCTCTATTTAGGGTATATTATGTGTGTCTAGTATTTGTTTTGAAGTATTTACAGGTCCATGAACGTTTTGGAGATATATGGAGATACTAGGAGCTTTTCGAGAAATTAAAGGAGAAGAATCTGTAGCTGACCATTTCAGGAGTTGAAGTACAAGACTGTCGTTGATTGACGACACAAACTTTTCGTCGACCAATTTTAAAACACCAAGGTCGATCGATACTGCACACTTGCCATCGATCGACGTCCAATTCGTAGACAACCGATTCAAAGTCCAAGTCAGTGACAAATAACGAAAATGCCCTTGACGAGGTTTGAACTAAGTTTTAGGATTTAATATTCATGCCTTATGTCATGAGACAAATAAGGGAGGCTAGAGTGCAACAAAGAGTTCGAGTTTTCTATTATAGTTTTAGGATTATTAGGGTAGAAGATTTATAACTCCTTAGGGAGATTTATATTGGAACTCCAATATTTTATCTATGCATTATATTCAAACTATTGTTCTTACTTTAATTATGTCTGAGTTGTTATCAACTATATTTAGGGTTGAATGATAGAAATCATAGATTAGCCCAAAAGTACGATTGGTAGGTTAAGTTAATGTCCATCAATTGAGTTGTGCTTCATGCTTGTATTGTAGAGTAGCTAACTAGGATCTCGAAAGTAGGACATGAACGACTACGAGAGTAGGTTTTATGCCAGAATAGACTCCATTGAACTAGGCTATTAGGCGCATGCGAGAGCTGGTCTAATATTCGACTTATTAAATCTTGTTCACATTTCCTTATGATGTCACCGTCGATCGACTTCAAGCCTTAGTCGTCGATCGATGGTCTTTTCTTTTGCTCGCATACGAGAGTTGGAGTCAAAAGGGTCAGAATAGTTAATATTTAAGTTCTAGAATATTTACATTTCCATTCTTCATATTCCCTATAGTCCATTAGGCTTGAAACTCTATATCTAGCATATTCACATTTACACCTAGTAGGTTTATTATTATATGTCCATATTTGCATTATTGGAATATTCCATATTTGTATTATTAGAATATTTTCATATTCGCATCTCTACTTCTTGATAAGGAATATTTCCTTAATTAATCAATCACTATTGATATATATATATATATATATATATATATTCACTTAGCTTCGTCTTTAGAAATAACAAATATATTGTGTGCCATTGATCTCTGTGGATTTGATCCCTAAGTACTACACCTGATCTCTCTTGACAAGAGTATTACTCGATCCCTTAGATTTAAACTCTAGAGTTAAAAACTAATCTTAAAGTAATCATATATCATAAAATGTAACTAAAAAAACTTAAAAATCTAATTTTTTTAACTTCAAATCTTTAATTTAATCACAAAGTCTAATTTAAATATACTATGTAAAACCAAGACAATATATTCCCAACCCTATACTCACTAAATTTTATACCTTAAATTTTAAACTTCATATTTAAACCACACGTCCAAAAATCTACATAATATAAAAATCTAAAATTTTAAACTTTATGTCAAAATATAGTTTAATATAAAAATTAATAGAAGAAAACATTATATAACACATAAATAAAACAAAACAAAAAATTTCACTGCCTAATCATATTTCGTCCATTAGATTAGATTAAATCAGATGGAACAGATCCTTTCACTCTTATTTTATCTGTATTATTTTTTCATTAGTCGATATATTTTTGGTGAGGAAAACCAACTTTTAGAAGAGACAAAAATGAGTAAAGAGGTTTGTGTAGGGGATAAAAAATGAAGAAGGAGACTCTTCTTCTAAATTCAGGAGAGAGATTGGGATCCCTTTGGATGCTCATCAAAAGAAGAAAGAGCACTCTCATCGGAGAGCTCCAAGAAGATACAGTCCATCCTAGAGAGGAAAGGAACGTCTTGGGGCCCAACGTACTGGGTCATCTAAGGCTTCTAAAAGCAATTATCGAAGACACAATGGGTCGGAGGGGTCCAAGAACACCTCCCAGCATCATCCATGAAGACAATTAGTTGGAACTGTCGAGGGATTGGGAACGACCTCACAGTTCGACGCCTTAAGGAGATGTGTCAAAAGCATCGCCCAGGACTTGTGTTTCTCTCTGAGACGAAGAATAAAAGGCCGCTGCTGCAAAACATTCAGGCCGACTTAGGATTTGATCATTTGCTTACCGTTGAGCCACTTGGCCTTAGCGCAGGTTTAGCTTTATTTTTTATGGATCAATTTCAAGTTATTGTTTTATTTTCAAATAACAGAATGATTGACATTGAGGCAGTCATTGATGGAATAAAAGTCTTTATGACGTTTGTTTATGGGAATCCTGTTTTAGAAAGATGAGACATAGTTTGGGAACGTCTTACGCATTTCTCAACAGCAAGAATTGGACCATGGTTCATGATAGGCGATTTTAATGAAATTACAGGCACGCAGAAAAAGAGGGTGGTAGCTGAAGGACAGATAGTTCCTTCGTGCCTTTTATGAAAATGCTAAGTGACTGCGGGATGCTAGAGTTCCCTTTCACTGGAAACATGTTATCATTGGTTGGGAAGAGAGCTGGAAGAATAACAGCTAGGTGAAGATTAGACAGAGCTGTTGGAAATGAGGACTGGCATAAAAAATTTCCCCACTCTGCTGTTCAGTATATGAGATTATGGGGCTTGGATTATCGTCCGATCTTAGCAGATATTCTCACAAATCCAATAAGGAAATCAAAAAGTTTCAAATTTGATAAGAGATGGCTTGAAAATGAGGAACTAAGGCAAGTGATTCTTGAGGGGTGGAAATCTTCAGAATTACCCCAGGATGCTAGTATAATGGATCATATTTCGAGTTGTCGTAAAGCCTTAAGCAAGTGGAGAAGACAGCAAAATCTGAACTCAGAAAAATCGGTGGAGGAACTTAAAGAAAATGTCGAAATCTTGTACTCGAATGATGATTCAACTACAGAGGAAATATCTGAAGCACTAACGGAACTCTCATGGGCTCTTAAGGCTGAAGAGATATTCTGGAAGCAAAAGTGTCGAATATTTTGGTTAAGAGAAGGGGACAGAAATACAAAATACTTTCATGCATTGACAAAGCAAAGGAGAGCCAGGAATAAGATCACACAGTTGATAGATGCAAATGGAAGTGTTGTTGAGGATGAAGAAGGACTAGTAGCCATTGCTACTAGTTACTTTAGACACCTATTTGAATCTTCGAGTCCAAATGATATTGTGGAGGCACTTTTTGAGGTAAATACTACGATCACGGAGTCAATAAATAATGACCTTACTGCTCCGGTCATGGAATGGGAGGTTAAATTAGCCATTTTTGCTATGCATCCGGAAAAAGCTCCTGGACCAGATGGGATGACAGCTCTGTTTTATCAGAAATTTTTGGGATATTGTTAAGGACGAATTAACTCATATGGTTAATCACTTCCTTTTGAATGGAACAATGGCGAGTGGTCTAAATGATACAAATATATGTCTAATCCCGAAACAACAAAGCCTAATGAGATGTCCCAATTCCGACCCATAAGTCTGTGTAACGTAAGCTACAAGATTATCTCTAAGGTCTTATGCCAGAGATTAAAGAAGGTTCTACCTGATAGAATATCAGAAACCTAGTCAGCCTTTGTTGCGGGAAGACAAATTACAGATAATATCATGATTGCCCAGGAAATGTTTCATGCCCTACGAACTAAGCCAAGTGGAAGAAACAAAAGAATGGCCATTAAGACAGACATGAGTAAGGCGTATGATCGGATGGAGTGGTCGTTTATTGAAGCTGTAATGCGTAAGATGGGTTTTTCGGAAATCTGGATCTCCTGGATAATGAGGTGTGTAACATAAGTGAAATATAAGGTGCTCATGAATGGGCAACCTAGAGGAAATATTATTCCAGGAAGAGGCCTACGCCAAGGAGATCCTTTGTCTCCTTTCATTTTTATTCTATGCACGGAAGCGCTCGTTAGCCTTCTTAATCATGCAGAGAATCAAGGGAAGATAACGGGGATGCGGGTTACACGCGCATGTCCCTCGGTATCCCACCTTCTCTTTGCTGATGATAGCCTTTTCTTCTGTAAGGCGGAGCCCCATGAATGTGAAGAAGTGATGAAAGTGGTCAGGAAATATGAACAAGCATCTGGACAGCGCATTAATTTTGCTAAATCATCTTTACTCTTTGGGAAGAGGATTAATGCAAATCATAGGCAGCAGATCAAAGATACCCTTGGAATTCAAAATGAAGGAGGAATGGGGACTTACTTAGGTATCCCAGAAGACATAAGTGGTTCCAAATGCAAGCTATTCATTTTCTTAAAGGAAAAATTAATGCATAGAGTAAATGGATGGACGAGCAAATGGCTATCAAAAGGTGGAAAGGAAGTCTTAATTAAATCGATCTTGCTAGCTCTTCCGACATATGTAATGTCTTGTTTCCTGCTACCACTAGAGATTTGTGAAAATCTAGCTACTCTTATTGCACAATTTTGGTGTAGCTCGAACCCCCCAAACAGAGGAATTCATTGGGCCAAGTGGGACAAGGTCTGTTTACCAAGGGAGGAAGGTGGGATTGGCTTTCGTATGATCCATGAATTTAACCTTGCTCTTCTGGCAAAACAACTCTCGAGATTTCGCTGGTGGCAAGGGTGTTAAAAGGAAGATATTACAGAATGAGTTTGCCTTTGCGAAATATCTCTGTGTGCAGCCCATCCTATGTGTGGACTAGTATTTCAGCAGCAAGGAAGCTACTACTATTGGGAATTAGACACAAAATACATTCAGGATACAAAGTCAAGGTGTGGGAGGATCCTTGGATCCCCACTTTACCAGCTAGGCCTGCCAGACCTGTGGCTCCAGTCTTAAACCCAAACATGAGAGTAAGTGATTTGATTAACCCAGAACTGAATGAGTGGAATGATAGGCTACTTGAGGATTACGTTGACCCTGCTGATATTCCTTATATAAAGAGCCTGGCCATAAGCACGACTCATCGTCGTGATACTTTCTGTCTGAACTATACCAAAAGTGGTCAGTACACAGTCAAATCTGGTTATTGGGTGGCTCGGAACTTGCTGAATGCGGTGATAGAAAAAGAGATAATGGAACCTAGTATATCAATGCTACAAGCCTTTGCTTGGAAGATAAAGGCCCCAAAGAAGATATATCATCTTATATGGCAACTGATAACCGGCCAAGTGGCGGTTACGAAGAACTTGATAATGCGTAACATCAGATGCGATAACTACTGTCCACGTTGTGGAGAACCGGATGAATCTGTTATGCAATTTTTGAATGCCCACCAGCTCTATAAGACTGGTGTTTATCCGAAACACCAACGAGTCAGGATATTTTCCCTCTCCTGAGCATTTATGCTAATATGGATTACCTCTTCTTGAGGAAAAACAACATTCTCGAACCATACTCAAACATGGACCCTTATCCATGGATAATCTGGTACATCTGGAAGGCCAGAAATGATAAACTCTTCAGGGGAATAGACAGAGATCCATTAGAGCTAGTTCATTATGCTGAAAGTGAATGTCAAGCATGGTTCAAGGCAAATGAGAGAGAATCACAAACCCCTCTGGTCCTTTGTGCAGAAGAGCCCCAAGTTTTAAGCTTGCGGAATATCTGTATGATAGATGGATCATGGACACCTACATCTCAGTTTATTGGATGCAGATGGGTCTTGATGGATGGATTGGGAAAGGTTGGACTTATGGGCACACGAAATTGCACCCGCAGAGAATCAGCTTTGCATTTTGAGTTGGACGCGCTAGGTTGGGCGATGGAGAATATGCTACAACATTCGACATGTCAGAACTTTGGAACAGACTGCAAGGATTTGATCGCCATGATTACAGAACCCCATAAATGGCCAGGATTTGCAACGGAGCTGGAGAAGATTGAGACCCTGAAGATTTGCTTCCCGGATTTCAAGATTTCCTATATTCCGAGGATGCAAAACCAAGTTTCAGACTCATTAGCTAGGACTGCTAGGTCTTTCCACATGAAACTTTATTTCATTGGTTGTTCTATTTCGGCCTGGTTACCCAGGCCACCTCTAGTTTGAGTAATAGAAAAGCTTTTCGACGACAAAAAAAATCTTCATTATCCATAAACTCTAATCATACAGTAAGGATATCCAGAGTTCTCTCCCCATCTCAATCTCTCTCAAGTGCGGTCTCTCTTCCACAATCTCTAACTTTTCAAACTCTATCTTTCTCAGTCTCCCTCTCTCTATCGGCATCTCTCTCAATCTCAGTCTCACCACGACCACCACCACCGAGAGATGAAGAAGAAGAAGCAGGCTGTGGTGATTTGTGGAACGTGACGTCGATTCGCAACAGTCTCAGTTGTCACCCATCTGCATCTCCATCTCGTCTCTGTCGTAACCTCGTCTCTGTCAGTTTCTTATCTCTGTCGTAATCTCTCTCTCTGTTTTGATACTGATTCATCCTTAATTGATTAGATGATATGGACTTAGGGTATGTGTTCCTAAAGTTATCGCCTTTTTCAGTTTAAAGACTTTTTCTAATTCTCAAGAAAGATGATAGAGTAAAGGTCTGAGCTTCCTGAGCCTGCTCTTGGTATCAACGCTAGAGATGGCATGCAGAGGAAAGATTGGCTCTGTCATATTGCTGTCCATAGTGACTGTTGGTTGCTCACTGTTTCTTTCTACTTTGGTGATCGTCTTAATGGTAACGAGAGGTATTCATTCTTCTCTTTTACCCTCTTTGGATCTCTTTTATTTTCATGATCCAGGGAAGCCCTTTTTTACAGGAAATTAAGTTCCCAACATTTGGTCTTGCAGCTGTGCCAGGTACATTACTTTTATCGTATATATGCAGTTTTTCTTTAGTAAAGTTCAAGGCCTTTCTCTCTTGCCTATTAGATGCTATTGTTTTGTTCTCTTCCATTGTTATTTGTGCATAGGTGATGGTGAAGTGGTGCGACCACCATTGGATCAAATGCAACCTCAAGTCAAACCAACTGCCAAGAAACCAAAGAACCAGAGGAGGAGCCTTACCAAGAGGAGATCCAAAAGCTGATGGACGAGCTGGAACAAGTAGATCCCTATGTAGCCGACTGGATGAGTGGAGAAGAGGAGATGGACCAGAATGCAGCTCAAGATGATTTGATCTTCTCAAATGGACCGGTTACAAGATCAAAGACCAAAGCTCAGAGACAAGCTCTACTAGTTATGTTTGAGAACGTGAGACAAGAGGAGGAATCAATCAAGAGTGAAGATAAACCAGCATGTTGGTTTAATGGGATTTCAATTTGTACTTAGTAAACCAAAGACAATTAGATTTAGGATTTTCGAATTCAGGGTAAACCAATTGCCAATGGGTTTAGGGTTAGTAAACCAATTAGGAATAGGTTTAGACTAAACCAACTCGGTTTAGCTTAGGGTTAGACGTTGCTTTCTATTTAAGCAAGCGCCGCAGGGAGTTTGGAACTCATTCAATAAACTCGAAAACTTTTAGCACTTTGCTTGCCTAGTTCTACTGCGTTCTCTGTTCAGCTAAAGGAACATTGATTTTCATCTAAAGGAAGGAATTTCTTGTGATCCATCAACGACAATACAGGGTAATCCTGTGTCATTGAGTAGCAACACATCTCTGAGGCATCCCCATCGCCAAGGAGAGACGTTCATCAACAGATCCGAGTGCTAGTAGCCTCTAGATCAACCCTCTATCATTCCCCTTCAAGTGATCCGTGGAGAACGAGCCTATCCAGGCCGCACCAAATGGTATCAGAGCCACTTGAAGGTTAGGGTTCGTGTTTGTCTACTCAGATCTATCATTCCATCAAACACTTTCTTCTCTTTCTATCTGTTGTAAGCTGATCCGGCCAACCCCTGGAAAAAAATCAAAAGAAAAGTGGTCTAAGATCGAAAAACAGAAAGGGATCGGCCAAATCAAAAAGAAAAAGAAAAGAGAAAAAACAAAGAGCTGAGGAGAAATCCAGCTGGGGTGGTAAAGCGAATTGGCAACTAAACTCTTTCAATCTTTCTATCTAAATCACTTGGGATAAAATTCTAGAGCTTAGGTGAAAGAACCTTGAATCTTAACTGAACTTGTGAGAAAGGCAGAGACTTGGCAACTTAAACCGAGTGAGAGAGAGAGACTTGCTTGTTACTTGCTTTCTAACTTGTTTTTCAGGTTACTATGGCTGAAAGGAGAGAAGAAGAGGACGTGGGACAACCTGTTGCCCCACAAATCCGGCTTGATCAACTGTAGTTTGAAGCCATGATAGCTGAGATAACCAGGAGAATGGAGAGAGTTAACCGAGCTAACATTGACTTACCTGGTATTGATCATGCTGCAGGTGTAGATGCTGGACGAGCTAGGATAAGACCATGGAGAGGAGCTCGTGCAGTGGAAGAAGAAGGAGAACAACTTGAGTCTGCAGAAGAGAGTGAAGAAGATTCACTGGATGGACAACGACCTAGTGATGACAACCTTGGCATCCTCAAGTTGAGGATACCACCATTCCATGGCAAGAATGATCCTGACGCCTACTTGGAATGGGAGAAGAAGATAGAGTTGGTCTTCAGTTGCCAACACTACACTGAGGAGAGGAAGGTCAAGTTAGCAGCCACTAAATTATGTGGTTATGCTATAAACTGGTGGGAGCAGATTGCCACAACAAGGAGGCGAAATGGAGAGCCCCAAATCACTTCTTGGTTTGAGATGAAAACCTTTATGAAGAAGAGGTTTGTTCCTGCTCACTATGGACGAGACCTTCACCAGAGATTGAGAAGAATTTCTCAAGGGACAAAGAGTGTAGAGGACTATCACCAAGAGTTGGAGACACTCATCATGAAGGCTGAAGTGGTTGAGGATGCTGAAGCAACCATGGCTAGATTCCAAGGAGGACTCAACCGAGATATCCAAGATAGGCTGGAGCTACAAGACTATGAGACATGGACGAGTTGTTGCACAAAGCCATTTTGATTGAGCAACACAACAAAAGGAGAAGCACTGCCAAGTCTCAATTCGGGTCTGCTTCAAAACCAGCCTACTCAAAGGATGACAAGTCCTTCTCTAAGCCAAAAGAAGGAACCTCAGCAGTAGGTTTCACACGTGATGACAAGGGAAAAGGACCAGCAACACCTACTAGGTCCCGGAATGTCAAGTGCTTTAAGTGTCATGGCTTTGGACACTATGCTAATGAGTGTACAAACAAGAAGATCATGATCATGCTCGATAATTTAGATGTAGTTTCAGAGGATGAAGAGGAACTATCTGAGGAGGACGTGGACTACCCTATCAAAGGAGAGCTACTAGTCACCAGGAGGACTCTCAATGTTCAACCAAAGGCGAAAGAACATGAACATATAGAGAACTTGTTTCACACCAAGTGTTTAGTCCTAGACAAGGTGTGTAGCTTGATCATTTATCGAGGGAGCTGCACAAACGTGGCAAGTGAGACACTAGTGAACAAGTTGAGTCTTACTGTCCGCAATCACCCCAAGCCATATACACTCCAGTGGCTAAGTGAAGAAGGTGAAATGCGAGTGACTAAACAAGTGATGGTGCCCTTGACCATTGGTAGATACCAGGATGAGATCACTTGTGATGTTCTACCTATGGAGGCTAATCACATCTTGCTGGGCCGCCCATGGCAATATGACAAGAGGGTAGTACATGATGGCTACACGAATAGGAATTCATTTGTTCACAAGGAAAAACACATCACTCTGGTGCCATTGACTCCACAAGAACTGCATCAAGATCAGGTGCAACTTAATCTGAGAAGAGAAGAAGCTAAGGCCACGGTTCCAGCTTCACTCAAGGATGACACGGCCAAGGTAAGTACTCATAACCTTTTTGCTTCTTCTAAAGAGATCAAAGAGGCATTGAGCACTCAACAGCCCATGATCCTTGTTTTGTTTAAAGAGTTACTAACCATCGAGGCTAATCATGAACCAATTATTCCAAAAGAGATTGAGAGTCTTTTGCAGGAGTATAGGGATGTCTTTCCAGAAGATAATCCAATTGGTTTGCCACCCATCAGAGGCATTGAGCACCAAATTGACTTTGTACCAGGAGCCTCACTCCCAAACCGTCCAGCATACAGGACCAATCATGTTGAGACCAAGGAGCTCCAGAAACAAGTCAATGATCTCTTGGAAAAAGGCTACATCAGAGAGAGCATGAGTCCTTGTGCTGTACCTGTTCTATTGGTACCCAAGAAGGATGGAAGCTGGCGCATGTGTGTGGATTGCCGAGCCATCAACAACATCACAGTTAAGTATAGACATCCAATCCCTCGCTTAGATGATATGTTAGATGAGTTACATGGTTCATGTGTCTTTTCTAAGGTTGATTTAAAAAGTGGTTACCACCAGATTAGAATGAAAGAAGGAGATGAGTGGAAAACCGCTTTTAAGACTAAGTTAGGATTGTATGAGTGGCTTGTCATGCCATTTGGTCTTACTAATGCACCTAGCACTTTCATGAGGCTGATGAACCATGTCTTGAGAGCTCTTATAGGTCAATTTGTGGTTGTGTACTTTGATGATATTCTAATTTACAGTAAGACCATGAAAGAGCATGTTGAGCACTTGAGACAGGTTTTAGATGTGCTTAGGAAAGAGAATCTGTATGCTAATTACAAGAAGTGCTCCTTTGGCACAGATAACCTTGTCTTTCTAGGTTTTGTTGTTACATCACAGGGCATACAGGTTGATGAGGAGAAGGTGAAGGCTATCAAGGAGTGGCCGACTCCTAAAACCATTGGAGAAGTCAGAAGTTTTCATGGACTTGCTGGCTTCTACAGAAGGTTTGTGAAAGACTTCAGTACCATTGCTGCCCCACTCACTGAATTCATCAAGAAGAGTGTGGGATTCGCTTGGGGACAAGCTCAGGAAGATCCATTCCAGTTGCTGAAAGGGAAGTTAACCAGTTCTCCTTTACTTGTACTCCCTGACTTTCTTAAAACTTTTGAGATAGAGTGTGATGCATCTGGAGTGGGAATTGGAGCCGTGCTGATGCAAGAAAAGAGGCCTATAGCATACTTCAGTGAGAAGCTTGGATGCGCCACATTGAACTACTCAACCTATGACAAGGAGCTGTATGCCTTGGTCAGAGCTCTACAGACATGGCAGCACTACCTTTGGCCTAAAGAATTTGTGATCCATACTGAATCCCTTAAGCATCTCAAAGGGAAACAAAAGCTGAACAAGAGGCATGCTAGGTGGGTTGAGTTCATTGAGACATTCCCTTATGTCATCCAGTACAAGCAAGGTAAGGAGAATGTAGTAGCTGATGGACTCTCAAGAAGGTATGTTCTATTATCTTCTATGGAAACAAAGCTTTTGGGGTTTGAACATCTTAAGTCTTGTTATGCTGATGATCCAGAGTTTCAGGAAGCTTTTAGAAACACTGAGAAACATGCTAGTGGAAAGTTTTATCAAGTGAAAGGGTTTCTTTTCTATGATAACTGCTTGTGTGTACCTTGTGGTTCTTTGAGGGAACTTTATGTTAGGGAAGCTCATGTAGGAGGGTTGATGGGACACTCTGGTGTAGCCAAGACACTATCTACCTTTCAGGAACACTTCTATTGGCTTAACATGAAGAAAGAAGTGGAGAAGGTGTGCTCAAGGTGTGTCGTGTGCACGCAGGGCAAATCCAAGGTGCAACCAACAGGTTTGTATACTCCACTCCTTATCCCTACCGAACCTTGGGTTGATATCTTTATGGACTTTGTTTTGGGACTGCCTAGAACTAGAAAGGGTAGAGATAGCATCTTTGTGGTGGTTGATAGGTTTTCTAAGATGGCACATTTCATACCTTGCCATAAGAATGATGATGCATCCTTGGTGGCTGATCTATTCTTTAGGGAAGTTTTTAGGCTGCATGGAATGCCCAGGACCATAGTTTCTGATAGGGACTCTAAGTTCCTTAGCTATTTCTGGAAAACCTTGTGGGGAAAATTAGGAACTAGATTGCTATTTTCAACCACTTGTCATCCACAAACTGATGGGCAAACTGAGACTGTCAATAGGACCTTGTCTACTCTCTTGCGTGCTATCATCAAAAAGAACATTAGGACTTGGGAAGATTGTTTGCTGCAGGTAGAGTTTGTATACAACAGGTCAATGCATTCAGCCAGTAAGCTCACTCCTTTTCAAGCCGTCTATGGATTCAATCCATTGTCTCCATTAGACTTGTTTGCTTTACCTTTGAAAGAACAGACTAACCTTGATGGTCAGAAGAAGGCCGAGTTTGTTAGATATTTGCATGAACAGGTCAGGAGGAACATAGAGAACCGCACCAAAATGTATGCAAGAAAGAAGAACAAAGGCAGGAGAGAATTGGTGCTAGAACCAGGTGATCTCGTGTGGATCCACCGTAGGAAGGAAAGGTTTCCGAATGAGAGAAAGTCCAAGCTGATGCCAAGGACAGACGGTCCATTCAAAGTACTCAAGAGGATCAACAACAATGCTTACCAGATTGATCTCCAAGGTAAGTACATCATTAGTTCAACATTCAATGTTTCTGACTTGATCCTTTTTGTTGCAGACGAATCGGATTTGAGGTCAAATCCTTTTAAAGGAGGAGGGGATGGTGCGACCACCATTGGATCAAATGCAACCTCAAGTCAAACCAACTGCAAAGAAACCAAAGAACCAGAGGAGGAGCCTTACCAGGAGAAGATCCAGAAGCTGATGGACGAGCTGAAGCAAATAGATCCCTATGTAGCCGACTGGATGAGTGGAGAAGAGGAGATGGACCATAATGCAGCTCAATATGATTTGATCTTCTCAAATGGACCAGTTACAAGATCAGAGACCAAAGCTCAGAGACAAGCTCTACTAGTTCTGTTTGAGAACGTGAGACAAGAGGAGGAATCAATCAAGAGTGAAGATAAACCAGCATGTTGGTTTAATGGGATTTCAATTTGTACTTAGTAAACCAAAGACAATTAGATTTAGGATTTTCGAATTCAGGGTAAACCAATTGCAAATGGGTTTAGGGTTAGTAAACCAATTAGGAATAAGTTTAGACTAAACCAACTCGGTTTAGGCTTAGGGTTAGACGTTGCTTTCTATTTAAGCAAGGGCCGCAGGGAGCTTGGAACTTATTCAATAAACTCAAAAACTTTTAGCACTTTGCTTGCCTAGTTCTACTGCTTTCACTGTTCAGCTAAAGGACCATTGATCTTCATCTAAAGCAAGAAATTCCTTGTGATCCATCAACAACAATACAGGGTAATCCTGTGTCATTGAGTAGCAACACATCTCTGAGGCATCCCCATCGCCAAGGAGAGACGTTCATCAACAGATCCGAGTGCTAGTAGCCTCTAGATCAACCCTCTATCAATCCCCTTCAAGTGATCTGTGGAGAACAAGCCTATCCAGGCCGCACCATGAAGGAGCGACATAGTCTACTTCTCATCATATCCTTGTTTGCATTTGTGGTTGTTTATATATATCACTTATGGTTTTGTTAAGTGAAGTTTAGATTATTCTTTCAAGATGTATTATCGGGTTTAATAAGTGAATCACATGTTCTGTTCTGAGACTTGCATTTTAATTCTTAATGTAGAGAAAGGAAGCAAACTAAGTCAACGACATCTTGCGACAGAGCATGTCTTCAATTTGTTTTTTTTATTGCAGGCCTTTTATCAGTACTTTGTGGCGTGAAAATTTGTTTACAACAGGAAATCTTGGGTGAAGTTGGTGAGAGCCATGAGCAAGAGTGTTTTGTTTACAAGAGAAAAGTGAACACATTGCTAAGTCCCGAGTCGAGCTTTTCCAGACCTTGTATGGTGTCAATGCTGAACTTTCTAGAAAGACAGGTACAAAAACCTTAACTCTGTCATCTCAAGCCATGGAGATGATGTGTAGCTAACGTGCTTTTGTGTTGGTCGAGTGACAGGCTGCACAAGGTTCTTGCGTACTTGAGCACTGTTCATGATCTGTGTGAAGATGAGTTAAATTCAGAGGATGAATATGAAGAAAAGAGTGATCAGTGGACATGGAGAGATTTGTGTTGTTAGTGTTATGGTCATGGGGAAATCTACGTTGTTGGTGTTTGTTGAATTTGATACGTTTGGATGGAAGTAGATTTGTAAACTTTTTCATGTTTAATGTGAGATCTACAATTTCATTTTTGTTTTTTTTCTAAATTAAATTGCGTTTTAAAATTGATAACGCAAAAAGTTTGCTACTTTGCTATTGGGAAAATCAAATTTATAAGTTTTAATAACTTTTGTACAACGTTATTATAACTAATGACAATTGCATAACCATTAACACTATTGTTGTATGGTTAACTATAGCATACTCAAACACTGCTACTAAAAATGTCGGACCTATTATAACGGGCGCTGTCGGAGCGTCTAAGGAAACACTATTAAAATGGACTCATAGCATTTTGTGTCCGCTATTACCACCCATATTTCCTGTAGTGTGACCATCGATCGACGACGTACACTTGCTGTTGATCGACAGTCTACTCGCATAGTAGCTGACCGACTTCAAACCCAAGTCAAGATAATTAACAAAAATGCCCCCTGGACGAGTTTTGACATAGTTCTGACCTAGTTTATAAGGTCTTGCCATTTTTTAGACAAAAGACACCACAAGACAGAGATTTCATAGCATAATATTCTTAAGAGTTCTTAGTAGTTTTGGGAGAAGATATGAACTCCTTCAAAGATTTGTATTGAAACCCCATTATCTATTTTATGCATTCTATTATTCAATTTATCATGTTTTGTATGATTATGTCTGAGTAATTCTCTTATTAGATTTAGGGTACATTATGGTATTGTTGAATTAGCCCAAAAATAGGATTGCTAAGATGAAAGATATCCATCTTTGGAATTGTGTTTAATGCGTATGTTCTAGAGTAGATAACTAGAACCCTGAAACTAGAAAATAGACAACTACGAGAGTAGGTTCTTTGCATGAATTGATTTCATTGAGTTAGGTTGTTACATGCATGCGAGAGCTGGTTTAATTAACCTAGTGGACGCACTTCCTGTCCGATAACCGTCGATCGACACTATGCCTTCGCCGTCGATCGATGGTCGACTCCTATGTTTACATACGAGAGTTGGAACCTGAGGGGGTCGGGTTGTGATTAAAGTCCTTGCATATTTCATAATCCTTTGCATCTTATTCGTTATACTTCACTTACTAGGAAACCCTAGATCTATATTTCATAATTTAAATCAGTTAACTTATTTAAAAAATATCCTTTTCGGAATAAATCTCATCACAACCCCTTATTTATAGCTTAACTAGCTTAACCTTTAGGACTTAATCTATTGTGTGCCCTCGCTCTTTGTGGATTTGATCCCTAAGTACTACAATTTGACCTCTCTTGGCAAGAGTAGTTTATAGGGTTAATTTGATAGATTGCCTGCTTAATTTATACGTTAACCGTACGTTGTCAAATTTGGCGTCGTTCTCGGGGAGCAAGGGTCGCAATTAGATTTATTTTATAGGGCTTAGTCTAGGTTTTTCTTTACTGCAAGTTATTAATAATTTCTTTTGCTTGTTTTTCAGGTGCATGCCTAGCAGTACAAGAAGCCAAAGGAACAAGGAATTACTCTTTTGAGACCCCATTGCAATCGAACGCTCAAATCACAAGCAAACACGACGAGATCCATCGACGACAATACTCGCCGGCGATCGTCACTCGCGCATCAACATTGACGGTAAATCCAGAAAGATGGTCGTAACACTAGTTGTGGTTCAAGATGAGATAGGGGAACTGTATGACCTCGAATGTCATCTGCGTAACACAACAGGTCAGAAAATTAATGAACAGGGAGCTTTGTTCCCTGAACCGGAAGTAGACGCTGAAGTAACTCAACCCGAAGCTGCCGCCCAAGCTGCTCAACGAACACTGGCACACTACAATCATCCATACCAGTTCAACGCTAACAGATCTGCCATTCACCCTCCATCTTTTCAGAGGAATGATTTTGAGATCAGAACGTCCTTCTTCATACTTGTTACGCAAACACCCTACCATGGAATGCAACACGAGCAACCTATGGATCATCTGGAGAGATTTGAGGATCTAGTTTCTGATCTCAAAGCCATTGGAGTCCCTGAGGACTATATATTGTTAAAGCTCTTCAAATACTCACTTGCAGGAGATGCTTCGCATTGGCTTAAGCAGCTACCACCACGATCTCTGACATCCTGGATAGACATCAAGAATGCATTCATGCACAACTTCTTTGATGATGCACGATCAAAAGACTTGAGAAGCAGGATTGGCACATTCACACAAGAACCTGGGGAATCGTTCAGAAGCTTTTGGTTCAGATTCAAGTCCTACTAGAGAGACTGCCCACACCACGGCTTCAATGAAGTGCAACTGCTTAGAACTTTCTTCAGAGGTATTGATCTGCAATACCGGATGGCTTTAGACACCGCTAGTGAAGGAAACTTCAGCAGTATGAGTCCAGAGGAAGTGATAAGGCTTATTGAGAACTTGACATCCAGCAATAACACAAAGAACACTGGTTATTAAAGGAAGAAATCAGCTCAATCTCTAAGAAAGGAGCAGTAGATGAGGTCACGGAAAAGTTGGACAGTGTTCATAAGTTTATCAAGAAGGAAGAAGTGAAAGCCTTGGAAGAAGGAGATGAGGAAGAAAATGTGAACTTTGTTGGTGGAAACGCTTATCAGAGGCCCGGAAATCCTGATACAACAAGAACTCCTATGCTGTAAACATGAGCAGTAACAATCAGAATCCTCAGAAGAATCCACCACAGCAGAAGCCTCAAGAAGGCAAGTTGGAAGCCATGGTTGATAGGATACTGGAGCAGCAGCAACAGATGACTGTGAACTCCAATGGGAAGATTTACTTGCTGTACACCAACCTCACACCAAGTTCGAAAATCTCAACACTCATGTCAAGAAACTGGATAAAACCAAGTGGTCCAAACAAGTGAGGCCATTCAGAGACATGAGGCCTTGATTAAAGAAAAAGTAGAAGCTAGTCAGAAGCCCCACGTCAATGCATTAATAGGTGAAGACTTTTTGCAAGAGGTGAAGAGAGAACATCTGCAAGAAGGATATTTTTGTGTGGAAAGTGACATGTGTTTCGGGAGTTCGCACTGGTGTCGATCGCCGCCAGAGCCGGACCATCAATCGATGGAACCTGCAGAATCATTCTCCTGGTGTGAATCCCCCGACGTCGATCGACAACGTGAAGAGAGAATCGATCAACAGCCTCCACTAACAGAGACAAGTTGTCTACCAACTCTAAGTGCCAACCAATTCGTCAAACCTTCAAAGATGGAGAACCAGCAACATGATGCTAGTACACATGATCCCATAACAACATAGAGACACTCTAGAAGTAAGCAGAAGATTCCCAAACATCTTTGCAGAGAAGCAACTAACAAACAGATGGATGGATTTGCCAAAAGAGTTTCTAAAACTCCTTTAGATACTCAATTTGATGAAGCATATTATACTAACAGATTGTGGATGTTTTTCAGGGAATCCAAGGAATCAGAGCAGGATATAGAGCGCATGTTCAATGACCTTAGGGAGAAGCGAAAGAAGTATAATATTCTCAAGAAGAAAAGTGACCCTGGGAAGTTTGTGATCCCATGTTATGTCAAAGGTCATGAGTATCCTAACGCCCTCTGTGACACTGGATCAACAGTTAGTATCATGCCTAGAGTGATGGAAGAGCAGCTAAACCTGAAAGTGGAGCCTTCTAGTGATTGTTTCAACTTTGTGGACTGCTCCAAAGTGAAATCAGGAGGGACGGCGAGAGATGTTCCAGTGTAGATTCGCAATACCATAGTTTCAGTAGACTTCCATGTGATGGACATAAATATTGATTGGAACCCCTCCTAACTCCTTGGAAGAGATTTCATGGCGACAATGGGAGCTATTTGCGACATGAAGACAAACATGTTGAATCTATCCTTGATTGATCCATACATTTTCTATGAACATGTTAAATTCAAGAACAAAGCTACTCAGATAGAATTGGGTAATGATCCAGGTTTGATTGCTACATGCTTCTGCAAATATGATCAAGACGATGAGCCTACGTACACGACATTGATCGAAACCCAACCCTTGGTGTTGATCGACGGTCCCTACAACCAGAACCAGCACAGATCCCACACTCAGATCAACGATAATAACTCTGCATCGATCGACGGTGTTGACCCATACAAGAACGACAAAGACATTCAAGAAGAGATTGCCTACACCGGGCGACAGTAACAAGATAGGGTGCCAGAACCCGAAAATCAAGATTATGATGAGACCTACTATGAAAAAGAAGCAGTTGGTACCATGAATTTTCACTCAAAAAATATTGAAATTTTTAAGGATCTTATAGAAGCTGGTATGCAGAATCGATCAACGGTGACCCATTACCATCGATCGATGAGGACTCGACAAGATACAATCATGATTATGGATACCTTAGACAAGATGAGTTTGGAATCATGAGAGACCCAGATGGATATGCACGATCAATGGATGGAAGATTTCTTAATGTGTCCAAGGACGATATCTCAGACATACTAGCTATGGCCAATGGAGCAAGGAATCTCTTCAGAAATCAGACTTCAGGTAAGGCATTCAACTCAGCATTGATCGACAGCAACATTTGAGCATCGATTGACGGTCATGACGCAGCATCTGGGCAAAGACTGGTAACAGAGGACTTATTAAAAGACATGCTTCATGGAGTCTACTTTTCTCATGACATAATGAGGGAAAGTATCAATCAGAGTTTGGAGGAAATTTCAGAGCCCACATATGGCAGACTCAACATGCTGACGGAATGCATTCAAAGACTTGAAGAAGGTATGCACAAATTGTATTTTACTCAGAAGAAGATGGAAAATCAGCAGGAGAGAGCATATGCGGTTGTAAGAGGTTTTATCAGTGCATGGTTTGAGAGACGCAGTGAATATGTGGATACTTGCTTTCCACATTGGTTTTATGAAACACCTTCCTAATCCAGAAGTCACAATGTCGAGCTTAAGACTATAACCAAGCGCTGAGTGGGAGTCAACCCACTATTTACTAAGTTTTAATTTAGGTTTTACTTATCTAGTTATTAATTATGGTTTTTATCTAATTATTTTAGGTTTTCAAAGGAGGAGTAGAACAGTTCAAAATCACCATCAATTGACGCCACAACCTCACCATCGGTCGATGGGTTAGATGGTTTACCATTGGTCGAGATCCACTAACCACCATCAGTCGACTCTCCTTACGGAGTTTTGTAACCTAGACTTTCTCTCAACCTCTTACTTATGCTTTAGTTTTATTTACTAAACCCGACAAGATATCAGTAGGGACAGTGTCATTCAAGTCTGGGGGAGGTCGCTGATGCTTTTATTTATTTTGAGCTTTTAATAATTAATATTTTTCAAATAGTTTTAATAGAGTCAAGAAGTGGATTATGATCAACAAATTATTTATTGACTAGCCATACTTTAGCACCAGCCTTAGACACGTTGATTGCTGAGAGTACTAGTAATGCCAAAGTGGATCATCCTGCCATTAGGTTCCGCTTACTAAAAAAGTCTGAAGGAACCAAAGCTGATCTCCAACTTAATACTGACTACTTTTCATGATTTGGGGTTTGGTATACATTGGATAGAATTCCTTTTGAAAGTCTGTAAGGTACTACCTTGAATCATTCGATGATTTAGCATCGATAAGTGCAATGGAGTCTCTGAAGGTTACTACTTCTGCAAACTATTCCCATACTCTCTTGCTGGAGAAGCAGCATGTTGGTTCAAGAGGTTGCCTCCAGGACCCCTCACTACCTGGAATGACATCACAAACGCCTTCCTCACCAAGTTTCTCTATGATATTGAAGCAAATATGAAGATGGAGATGGAAGCTATGCTGGGGTATATGGTAGAGGAAGAAAAAAGAAGATGGATATGGAGAGCCAGGAAGAGAAAAATAAGCTGATATTAGTGATCCGACTTCAGCATCGATCGACACTAAGAATTCAATGTCGACCGACGTTCAGACCTCAATATCGATCGACACTAACCCTTGTTGTCGATCGACACCATCCTCGGAGCCACAGAAATTCATGAAGCAATTGAATGAAGCACAACCTAAATATTTGGGTCAGGACTTGGAGCAGAAGCTTGATGACGATCAGCACACTTCGAGAATAGATCTGGAAACTTCACCAAAAACTAACATCGATCTGCACCCACCCGACTGCATCGATCGACACTATACAACTGATACCGATCAACACTTATTATTGGACGGACCAGGTTACACATTTGAGCTAAAACCAGTTGAGAAGAGAATTCACAAGTCTGAAATGTCACACCTTGCTGTCCCTGAACATCAACGACCACCTATCTACACAAAAGAAGCTGCTGGTTTTCATAAAAGCGCAAAGATGGTACATGGCCCTGTGAAGGTTGTGATTCCCAGTATTGTTTTTGAGGTTGAATTTCCTATTCCACTATATGGAAGTGTGCATATGGATCTCTACGTTGAGGTATTTGATGATCTTCAGCATACAATTGTTTCTCAGAGAGTATTGAAGTCTGAAGGTGACGTTGACCAAGGACCATCGTTCGCAACATCGATCGGCACCATCATTGATGAATCGATCAACACAACCATTGGAACATCGATCGACATCAACACTATAACGTCAATCGACACTCATCACGGAGTAGAGCTAAATGAGTTTGAAGTGTTTCGTAATCTTTTTGATGGAGGCACCACGAGATCAAACAAGTTTGGGGGGAAGAAGAAGAGGAATTGGAAGAAGAGGAAAAGACCAAGGACGGTCCTCAATTATCATTGATTCCCCACTTCGCAGATGGTCTCAGGAAGTACAGAGTGCGCAGCAGATGTTTCTCGTCGCCATTGCAAAGCTTCGAGCACTCCTTTTTGCTAAAATGATAGACAAAGGAGAAGAGTATATGGAGACTTTCACAAAAAGGGTGATGAAGCTGAAGATATTGGATATTGGGAATTGTTTTGTAGCAAGTCCCCAATCTCATCAGAGCTGAATCAAAACTCCAAAACGTCAAGCTAAGACTATAAACAAGCTCTGAGTGGGAGGCAACTCACCGTTTAGTAAGTTTTAAATTATATTAGTCTAATTTCAGATTTTATTTTATTATTACAGGTTTTCAAAAAAAGAGAAAAAAGATCCAAGGAAGATAGTTTGCACAGAGCATCGACCGACACTTGATCACTGTCGATCGATGGAGTAACCCTAATATCGATCGATCGCCACTTAACTTTGTCGATCGACAGTCACCATCAGTGAGCAGGTAAATCGTTTTTCCTTGTTAAATTTTTTCCTTATGGTTTATTTGCTTTACCAATCTTAGATTGTATAACTCTGGTGATAGTGTTGTATAAGTCTGGGGCAGG
Organism: Moricandia arvensis; assembly: GCA_905132765.1. NCBI lineage: Eukaryota > Viridiplantae > Streptophyta > Magnoliopsida > Brassicales > Brassicaceae > Moricandia > Moricandia arvensis. Next base: position 61,553 of record CAJHQP010000898.1, read on the forward strand.
TTTACTGATATTGTGCTCTATTTTGAGTATTATTTTCTGTACTTATTCTATAAAAAAAAGAGAGTAGAAACTTACAGGTGCACCATCGATCGATTTTGAAGAATCAACATCGATCGACCATGGAACATGACCATCGGTCGACATCAACATCGTGACAACGATCGATACTCTTTTACAGAGTCTGGTATCGAGTTTCTCTCTTAAGCTATTTACTTATGATTTGATTTTTTCCTAACCAATCCGGGATGGATTACACTGGAGACAATGTAATTTAAGTCTGGGGAGGTTCGCTAATGCTATTTGATTTGTTATGAGCCTTATTTACTATATATATAAGTTTTTCGAGAAGTTTTATTGAGTGAAGAAGGGGACTATGATCAAGATTTATTATTGACTAACTACACTTTAGCACCATTCTTAGAAGTTTGTTTGCAGAGATTACTAGAGATAACAAAGTGGATCATCCTGCCGCTATATCACACTTTCTTAGAAATTTCAAGGAACCGAAGCTGCTTTCCAACAATAATCTTGATATTATTTACTTGCTTCAGGGCGTGGTATACACGACATATGATTCCTTCTGCAAGTCTGTAGGTACAAGTCAGTGCACCTTTGGTTCCCTTCTTTCTCTCTCTCTCTCTCTCTCTTTAACATCTACCTAAAAGCTTAAACGACTGAGATTACTTCCCAAGATGCAGAGGGGGGGGGGTACATTACCGATGACCCCATTATTCTAATTCGGAGGAACAGGCACACATTGTTGGAAGTGAGGGGTAGGTACATTACCGATGACCCACTATTCGCCTACAACTTTGCCTAAAAAAGAAAAAGAGAAAAAAAAAGAAAAGAAAACGAAAATAAGATGGCAAGATGGACTGTATCAGCATCACTGTCCATTAAGTTTGAGATCCAAAAAGATTCAGGGAAGAGAGAAAAGAGGGAAGAAATGGATCAAAGAAGACATTTTTCCTGGTTGTTCAGATACTTGTAGAGTTAAGAGTCCATGTGTCCTTTGATTGATATTTCCAAGGTAAAGTCTGCACTATTATTTTATGCAAAGAAATAAAATCAGTAGAGGGGTGAGTATTACTAGTATTTGCTAAGTTGTTGGTAAAATGGATTTGGTTTCTATACTAGGATACATTAAATAAATTTTCTCTGTGATTGACTTGACATAATGTGGTTGCAACAAAGTAGGATGATAGTTATAGGTAGACATTATGTGAGTCTCCGCTTTTCAGAACCTCTTTCACAGACTTTGTTTGCTTGAGGACAAGCAAAAGGATAAGTCTGGGGAAGTTGATAGGGTCTGATATTTACCAGTTTTAGGCCATTTTATAGGCCATATTTTGACTCTATTTTATATGTTTGGATTATGTTTTAGAGTATTTTCAGGTTTAGGTACATTCTGGAGTACTTTGGTTATTTTTGAGCTGTTTGAGATGCAAAATTGCGCAGATGCGTCAAACTTTTATCTATGGATGGAGATCTTTTCACTGTGTGATTGTACTCATATTTAGTTACAAGATAGCTATTTGAGTTAGCTTTCCAATGCAACTGGTTTGAGGTCCATCTAACAGTTAGATCTAACGTTAGGCCCAATTTACTAAAGAGTGGTATGTCTGCCTCGCGAGAGGAAGCTGTCGAGAAGATGAATGAGTGTCGATCAACGGCCCAGCCTTGGTGTCGATCAACGGCCCAGCCTTGGTGTCGATCGATGGTGATCCCAGAAGACAGGCCAAACTTTTTTTATGGCGGACTTAAGCCCATAAGCCATCACAAATTACAAGAATGCCCTTGGACGACTTAAAACCCTATTTATGTGTTTCTATGTCATTGTTTAGGCACCATTTATTTTATCTATTGTTCTAGGGTTAGGAGAGAAGGGAGGAACTCCGTCAGAGTCCTTCTGGAACTCCTTTGGTTCTTTATTTGATTTATATTCTATATCTATTTCATCTATGATTTATGTGACAAAGATCATGTCTTACTAGATATCTTGTTCGGTTTAGTGTTTATTAATGGTATTGATGGATTATCCAAACAATATAATTTCTAGGGTGATTATTAGATCTATAATTAGAATTGAGTTTATTGCTTATGTTTTAGAGTAGCTAACTAAAACCCTGATCATAGGATAGTTAGCCGCAAGCGAGAGCATGGTCTACTAACAGAATTAATCTTGTTGAGCTAGGTTGCTAGAAACAAACGAGAGTTGATTTAGTTAATTTAGTGAACTTAGGGAATTAGTTCATAAATCTTGACTCAAAAGACCATCGATCGACGCAGCATCATCGCCATCGATCGACGGTTATTCTGTGTCAACAAGCGAGAGATGGGACATCGTACTTAGTCAATAGATTAGACTCGCAGTGAGAGCTAGTCGTCATTTACATTAGATAGAGAGTTCTATGATTAATACCGTTAGCATCTATCCTCTATAATCCACTTGCCTGAAACCCTAGATCTAGCTATTTATTATTATTGTTTACTTACCAATCAATCAATATTTTGCTATAGTTTATTTATTGCTTATTAATCTATTTTCCTAGCTTAAACGTGATTGAATTTAGTCTATTGTGTGCCCACGATCCATATGGATTCGATCCCTAAATACTATAATTTGACCTCTCTTGAGAAGAGTAGTTCGTAGGGTTAATTTGATAGAGTTTTCATTGAAATACATAAAAATCCTCCTGTCAACGACCCAAAATATTCACCTTCTGAACAAAAGATGCAGAGAAGACGGTCTTGTCAAGATTTGGCGATGAGGATAAGCCCGAGTCATCGCCTGTTGGTGACGAAATGCAGGGAAGATGGTCTCGTCGCCAGCTGCGACAAGGATGACCCGGCGTCGTTGCCTGATGGGGACGAGACGCAGAGAAGACGGTCTTGTCCCCAGATGGCGAAAAGGACGAGCCTTAGCCGTCACGTTTTGGTGACAAGACACGAAGAAGAAGGTCTCGTCACCAGATGGCGACAAGGACGAGCCTGAGTCCTCGCCTGCTAGCGACGCGACATGGAGATGATGGTCTTGTTGCTTTTCTGGTGACATGGTTTTGGGGACGGGTCGAGATGAACTGGAAACATTAAGACAATGGGAAGTCGAGGGACGTCGTTTCTCATTTTATCATATTTCCTTAAGTTATTTTGTTTGAGATTGAGTATGTTTTCGTGATTGCTCGTTATTTTTTGAATACTACAAGGTTTTAGTCCTCAGGTTCTTTTTACTCTAAGGAAAGAAAAAGTCTATGTGGTAGCTTCTATACATTGATTCCATCGGTACAAATTTTGACCCCAACAGTTAGCACCCCAGTTCTCTAGAACTGTTGTGATGATCTTGCGAGGTGTTAGGCATGTTAGGTAAGTTAGGCAGAATTGATGGCTGAAAGTCTGTCGGATCCAGTCGACAAACATGATGTATGAGCATGTACTTATTTTTCTAACTTGTGTTAGTTGTTAATTTATGGTCGCATGAGGGCTTTTCTAAAAGTTTTTTCAAGTTTTGGAAATAGATTCTTGAAAGTCTATGACATCTTGCTTTTTCAAATCTATGTTTTTCCTTTGGGTAAAGTGATTTTATGTTGTTAGGATATGCTGGGAGTGTATGTTTTTGAGATTAATGAGTGTATAATGAATATTAAACACGAAAAAGAGGTTTTAGAATTATTTAAACAGATTTGGATAAGAGATTGTGAGATTAGAGAGAATAAGAGAATAGATGAAGATGAGACTAAAACTCCATATTTATTTTCACGAGTTAAAACTACAATAATGCATAGACCACAAGGATTATCCACGTCTTGTGATTGTTAAGTAGATCAGATTAGCAACCATCTTCCTATACAGCTTAGCATCCTCAAACAACTGGTTCTCTTCAATCTCCCCCACAAGTAGGACCTTATGTCCCTCCTCAAGGGGTGTCTTGGCTCTCTTCCGTCCAAGCATATCAGTCTCCTTCAACCTACCCATTGTATACTTCCTCTGGGACATGAACAAATCCTCCTTAGATCTGCATATCTCAATTCCCAGAAAATACTTCATCTCTCCCAAATCCTTGACATCAAACACTGATTTGAGAAAGCCTTTAGTATCTTGAATCCTGTGATGATCAAATCAAATGGTCCCTGAAGTTCCCGTCAAGGTGAAAAGAGTGTGATCTAGTTCAGACTTCCTAAAGCCCTTTCAATGGAGAGTTGTACTCAGCTTCATGTACCACACTCTAGGTGATTGTTTCAACCCATATATTGCCTTCTTCAATCTCAAAACATTCCCTGGCTTTACTAGATGCTCAAGACCAGGAGGTGGATGCATGTATACTTCATCTTCAAGCTCACCTTGCAAGAAATCATTTTTCACATCCATCTGCCACAAATCCCATTCCAAGTTTGGCCATGGTGCAAAAAGTATCAATGTAATCTTCTCCATAAGTCTGTGTAAATCATTTTGCTACCAGCCTGGTTTTACGCCTATTTATCTTCCCATTTGCAAGATACTTGATTGTGAAGATCCATCTGCTTGAAACTGCCTTCTTCCCTTTAGGTAACTCACTCTCATACCAAGTGTTGTTTATGATCATTGCATCCCATTTCATCTGCCACTGACTCTCTCCAAACTTCATAGCTTCCTCATAAGATCTTGGTATCTGTAAGAACCAAAATTCACACCATCAATTTTCATAAATTAAGGAAAGTCAAGAAACCCTAACTTTCCCTGACGTCCCGGATTCTCTGCGAGAGCCAATAACAAGTAATCGAGTAAACGTGGAAAGTACGAAAAGATAACGAAATGGATTTAGAAATCCATAGATCTTTATTTCAAATTTGCGTACAAGTGCTCCAAAGACAAAATCGTACATGAAGCTTGTCTAGAAATGATATTACAAAGGAATTCATATAACACAAGCAGTAAAGCGAGTCTAAGTCTGCTAGCTCTACGATCTATGTCGAGAGAAACCTGTGTGGATGCAACTCGTTTAGAAATAGACAAAAAAGACAAAAAAGTTTTGAAGGATTTGGGACTGGACCTTAGTGGCTCGTTTGGTCTAACTCGCCTAACGGGCGAGTTAGACGACTCGTTTGGTCCAACTCGCCCGTTCGGCGAGTTGGACTGGTACAATTTGAGTTTTGCTGGTATGCTGGTGCAGACGTTTCGTGAACGTTTTCAATTTTTTTCTACTGAAGTTGTATCATAAAATGCTAACTCGTTTCGCTTTGCGAACGATGTTCCATAAAATATTGTCAAGTTTGATTTTACGAAACTTGTTTCGGAAAATGTTGTTGAGCTTTAATGTTACGAAAGTTATTTAGAGAAATGTCATGAGTTTCTACGAAAGATGTTTTGTAAAATGTTTTTGGGTTTAATTTTACGAGAGTCTTTATGTAAGCGTGTTTTCGGTCTTGGCAGTACGAGGGCCGTTTCTTTTGGAAAACTTACGTTTTAGCCTCTGAATATTTGGCTGTGATGAGCTTAATAATCTGGAATCGACTTAATCAGAGATATTCTCGTTTTCCAAAGTAAGTTTAAGTGACATTCATCGAGAATTCACTGAATATGTCGCGTAGAATCGAAGATTGACTTTTTACAAAATCTTAGGTTTCAGAAAACGTTTTAACAGTGAGAGATATGATCTCTCGTTTTGCCTATTTTAGTTTTCTTCAGCTATTTAGGTTTCCAGTGATTCAATAGAGATTGACGTTGTTTCGTCGAAAATTGTTCAGAAGAAGTACAACAGTGGGGGTTGTGCGCCTGGTTTTCTGTGCTTCCTATCTCTGTGAGAAATCTAGGGTTTCTCCGCAATTTCTGGGAGAGCAAGTTTTATTTTTCAGCAAGGTTTCGACAAATTTCTTTTGGTCGAACCCTTATGTGCTGAGATTTTCCCAACTCGGTAATGAGACGAACTTTACAGGGTTTGATAGCTTTTATCGTTGTCGTTTCTGTTTAGTGGGAGAAATCGCGAGCTTGTTTCGGTGCCCCGCCTGTGGCCAAGAGTCGCGACTAGGTTTTCGATTTTTTCAAGCACTGCGGTATTTGCATAAGCGTTAGCAACGGGAGCAGTCACTGCTGGAGTTGTTTTACCAGCGTTGTTGCGATCTGCACTATTGTCTTTTCTTATTTCCACACATTGTTTCGATCAAGCGTTTTGTGGCCATGAGTTAGAGTAATCCGACCCCCCCCCTCCCTCCTTATAGTGGCAAATTTTGGGAACCGAAATTCACACCGTCGATTTCCGTAAATTAAGAAAAGTCAAGAAACCCTCACTTTCATTGTGATCCCGGATTCTCTACGAGAGCCAACGACAAGTAATCGAGTAAACGCGGAAAGTATGAAAACATAATGAAACGGATTTAGAAATCCATATATATTTGTTTCGAATTTGTGTACGAGTGCTCCAAAGACAAAAGCGTACATGAAGCTTGTCTGGAAACAAAATCTCAAAGGAATTCATCTAACACAAGCAGTAAAACGATACTAAGTTTGCTAGCTCTACCACCTATGTCGAGAGAAACCTGTATGGCTTCAAATCGTTTAGCAATAGACAAAAATATGAAAAAGGTTTGAAGGATTTGGGACTGGACCTTAAGAAAGGCTGCCGATGTACCCCTTTTCGAGGATTAAGTCGGACTAGTTCAATTGAAAGAATGAACCAAGAGATTGAAATGTCGGAGCAAGTTTGTCTGGTATCGAGCGCCAGTCATAGAAACCAAGCTTGTCGAGAATAAAGTGTAGGGTTTCTAAGTGCAATGAGTTGTAGATTCTTAGTAATCAAAATCGTCGAACAAAGATGAAGAAACGTCTGAGTATAACTCTGCGGTTCTTGCCACCTAAGTTCTTCTCAGCTAGAATTTCTCTAGGTCTAAATCGTCTACCCCATGCGCATTTTGCTTTAGCTCTCCTTATATATGCCTTCTGGGTCGTTACCCCTTTCCATTTTTGCGCCTAGGCTGAGTTTATCGTTTCGCTGAAATATTCCTTTTTATATCAATCTTCATCATTATCTTGGAAATTTGACATTTATCTTCCAAACTTCACATTTATCTCTTCTTTCAAAATAAAAGATAGATCGTCGTTTCAATTGGGATCTTTTTCGTGTAAAACCGTGAGTGGTCTTTTGACCAAGTTTTAGACCTTGTCGGGCCGCTTTTTGACTTAAACATTTTCACGATTTTGTCGAAAGAGCGCTTATGAAATGACGTCGATTCCGACGAGAGTTTGAATTTTTTTGTATAGTACAGGCAACCTTAGGGGTTTAGTTAACCGTTGCCATTTTATGCGACCAATTCAAACTTTATACGAGGAAACAAATTCTTGCAGTAAAGTTCAAACGTCAGTTTTGAGTCCGGTTGGCTTTGGTCGATTCAACTCTTCCGTTCGGTTGGTTAGACGATTGAGCCTAATAGTTGTTTCGTTATTTCGATGCTCGTGGATCCGTTCTTTCGAGGCCTAGAGTAACCTTTCTCCAGGACTTAGCGTGCAAAGCCTCTTTCAGAGTTCATACGTAACTCGATTTCGATTTTCCCTCTCCTCTTTTTCAAAGTATTATCTTTTCCTTTTCAAAGAGGACATTTCTCGGGAAGTTTCAGTCATCGATTTCGTCGTAACCGATTTTGACCTCAACAGTAGTTCACTCTCATCCAATATACACTGAAACACTATGTGTTATTCTAGATATATTCAAAGGAACACACGGCTTGAGAAGGATGCTTCACAGCTTGGGCATTGTAGTACACTCTTGTGTTTACCCAATTAAAAGGATCCTTCCTCACCCTTGTGCTCCTCCTTAATGGTTGAACCAGACCCTCAGCTTCAGCTTGACCCTCTGTCCCTGTCTCGTTAACCTCTGCTTGACCTTCAAACTCTTCCTGGTCATCTTCACTAGACTGAGCTGAACTCTCTTCTTCATGTGTCACATCTTGATCATGAAAACATGAATCCTCTTGGTGTTGCTCTTGCACTCCTGATTCAGACTCATTTGCCCCCTCATTAGCAAGAGGGGTTGTTCGTTCAGCTTCTATAGCTTGATCAGAAGGAGTTATCCTTCTTATCTCCTCATCATGGGATATGTTCACCCCAAGATCTCCAATAAGATCCTCAGCTTCATTGCCTTGTCTCCTAAATCTTGAGACGTATCTTCTGAATCATCCCACTTCTTCTCCTCATAGTACCATTTTGACTCCATGAATTTAACATCTCTGGATACCAAGACTCTCCTGGTTACTGGAACATAGCACTTGTATCCCTTTTGAGTTATTGAATAACCAATAAACATAGTTTTAGTGCTCTTTGCATCCAGCATGTTCTCTGTTCTACTGGAACCAAGACATAACATAGGCACCCAAAGACTCTCAGACGATCTATGTTTGGCTTGTTCTTGTTCAGCACTTCAAAGAGAGGAAAGATTCTTCAAAACCTTAGTTGGTATCTTCTTGATAGGATAGCATGCAGTATGAACAACATCACTCCAAAAACGTCTTGGGACATCGGCATGGTACATCATGGATCTAGCAACCTCCATCAGGTGCCTATTCTTTTTTTCAGCAACCCCATTATGCTGTGGTGTCTAGGGACAAATTCTCTGATGCACTAGGCCATGCTTAGCAATTGATTCTTGAAGTCATGGCTGGTATACTCTCCTCCATTTTCAGACCTTCGTACCATCATAGTAGCATTGTAATGGTTAGTAACATATGCTTGAAAGTTTACAAAGGCGTCTAGCACCCTATCTTAGATGGAAGTACTGTGATCCATGTATACTTAGACTTCTCACAAAATACTTCTGGTTGTCCCTAGACACACATGGACATGTCCACACATCATAGTGTACCAAGTCAAAACAATTTTCATATATAGTCTCTGATGTTGGAAACACTGTTCTACAATGCTTCCCTAAGATGCAAGCGTCACACTCTATTTGTATGAATGAAAACTCAGGTATATAGTACGAGTATGAGGATGCCCCAATCTCGCATGCCAATTAATGCTATCAATCCTATCAGTAGCACTACTTAAGCAAACAGAGTCAAAAGGTTTAGAGAGCTTTGTTGTTTGAAGGTGGTAGAGCTCATTCTTGCTGTCTCCTCTGCCAATAACTTTTCACCAGACTTCAAGTCCTGAAACTCTACTTCATTTGGCTTGAATACCACTTGACAATCAAGATCAACAGGTGTCCTCTTCACAGATATCAGATTAGAGGTAAACGAGGCAGCTAGAAAGCAGCTGAATCCTTCTCAAACATCTTAAGATTTCCCACTCCTTCTATTGGTATCATATCACCATTAGCAATCATGACACTCCCAGTTGTGGCCTTTATCTCACTCAGAAAACTCCTATCACTGATCATGTGATGGCTTGCTCCCGAAGCAAATATGATAGGTTTCGAAGCCATGGAGTGTCTATCCGACTTCTTAGTTGTAATAAGAGCTTGGATATGTTAAAAAAATGTCTCCCATTCCTTCCTTGTTATAGAATCATCAGATCTTGTTACCTTATGCTCTTCAGCTCCCACTCTTCCTTCCAATTATTCCCCATGTATGCAGAGTAAGAGCACCTTCCTCTAACTACTTGCTGCGCAATCTCATTCACCAGCGTCATCTCTACGCTGCTATCATGACTACCAGAATGTTTACTACCCTTCCAATACTTTCCATTAGCTTTCCTAGCTGTGGAAAGTTTCTTGAACCTTGTACCATTCTTCATACAAGTCGGCTCCTTTTTCTTTTCACTGATTGTATGATCTATTTGTTCTTTTGAACAAGAGTACATATCTCATCTACATCAGGCAGCCTATCTTTACTAAGGATCTTCTTGAATTGGTGATCATATGATGTGTTTAAACTCACCAGTAGGCTGAAGACGTCATCTTGTTCCAGCCTCTCTTGTAACACCCCTGGATCTGATGTGCTAAGTCTCAACCTACTCAACTCTTGCCACAAGCCTCTAAGCTTTCTCACTGCTGATTTGAACTCGCCATCTTCTTGTTTCAAGTCACTGATGGCTCTCTTAACTTCATAGAGCTTCACCAGATTAGACTTGTTTCCATACACTGCTATAAGACTATCCCATAGTTCTTTAGCAGTACCACACTCTATATGGTCCTCTAAGATCGAATCTGGGAGAGACCTATGGATGATCTCAAGTGTTTTTTCTGTCCATTAGGACACACTTGTCTTCACCCTTCAGACATCCTATCTGACCTTCATCATTAGCCATCTCCTCTGAAGCTTCTACCTGTACATGACTACTCCACAAATAACAGCCTTTCAAAACTGTTTCAGCTCATCTTTACAACCCCCACTGGTTATCTCCTTCCAGCATCAACGAAATAGAAGATCTGAGCTTCAATTTCTTGTTGAAATCGTTGGTTTTCATCAGAACACACCACACAGACTCAGCAATACACAAACAGACCCCAAGAATATCAAGAACACCAAGAACACTTAGCTGAAAGAACACATATTTTCCAGAAATACACTCACTTCTTTGAGCAACCTGGCTCTCATACCATGTAATTTTATGAGATTAGTGAGTGTATAATGAAGATTAAACACGAAAAAGAGGTTTTAGAGTGTTTTTTCAGATTTGGATAAGAGGCTGCGAGATTAGAGAGAATAAGGAATAGATGAAGATGAGACTAAAACTCCATATTTAGTTTCATGAGTTCAAACTACAATAATATAGAGACCAAAAAGGATTTTACACGAAATGGGACTCAATCATGTGAAGTCAAAGCTAGCTGGACACACTAGTTTGAAATACTTGGTTGCGAGGCTTCACATGCTTGGACATGCTATAAAGAATCTTTACCTTTCCAACTATGACCAAACCTTATCCAAACAGAACCAAACCTTATCCAAACAGCTCCTTGGACGTTTTTCTATACCAAAGGGATGAAAGGTAACTTCCCAAGCTTTAACCTAGTTACGTTCATCCAGAAATGGTGAAACACCAAAGTTACTGTGGTAAAAACTCCAAAGTTATTGTCTTCACTTCTTGGTCTTCATCTCAACAGGGATGATTTTGCGCTGTTGAAGATCTTGTTTAATCTTGAGACTGGGTGTAGCTTTTTTGAAAGCGTTAGAATTTTTGTTAACCGTTTGATCGTTAGAATTCTTTTTCATATGATTTTGTTTCCGGGTTATACGATATTTGTTTGTTCTCACTTTGACATTTTGGGTGAATACTAGATTGCCGGTCTGGTTGTAAACTAATTGTCAAGATTAAGTATTACTGCGATAGAAGATGTTTGTGAGTCCTTTAAAAGTCACATAGCGTTATCGTATTATCAAAAAAATAAAAATAAATATCGAGTACAATGGAAAATATTTTTAAATGTGGGAGTATAAGAGTATACGTATACATACCCACTCCCCCCCCCTCTTTTTGTAGAGAGGGGTACAGCTGAACTCGTCCTGCGACGAGTAGCCAATGTACCCCTTTTGGGAATCAAACCGCCTCGTAGTTCAGTTTGTGGTCGTGAGTATTTTACTCATTTGGCGTGGATGCGTTGATCGTCCAAGTTGCGTTGACTGTTACTGGATTGGCGGTTTCTTCTGGAGTAGAATTTTCCTGGTTACTGGGAGCGTTAGGCTCTAATGTTTTCCTGTTTTCTTCTTCCGAATCCGTTGCTTGAGTAGACAGTTCTGGATCGTTCTTTTCGGAAGCAATTTCAGTCAGGAACTGAGTTATCTTCTTATGCTTGGGTTTAGCCATTGATGTGGTCGTGATTTGCCTCAGCTTGTGTTATGCTAGTGATATGCTCAAATTAAACTTAGCGCAACTTTAGTCCCTCAAATAAGAGGTCCAGTTGCATTACATAGGATCGAATCCATAGGGAGCGTGGATACACAATAAACTCAATACATTCGCGATTAAGCTATGCAAATAAATTTAAAGCAGTGAGTAAAGAAAAGCAGTTGATTGATTGATTGATTGTTTGTAAGCAATAATAATAAATTCCTAGATCAAGGGTTTCAAGCAATCAGGATTATAGTGGATAAAAGATAAGGGTTTTGTATCCTAGACCTCTAATGCAAATTGTAAGATATCAAGTCGTGAATCAATATATGATTTAAGCCTTTGCTAAAAACTCTCATTGAGAACTCGGAATAGACCGTTGATCGATGCTATTGAGAAAGCATCGATCGATGCTCTTTTAAATGAAGCATTACGACCTAATTTGGTATATTCACTAAAATTACTAGACCAACTCTCGTATGTATCTAGGAACCTAGCTCAACATAATTTCTTCAAGTAATGATCCTACTTTAGCAGTTTTCAATTATCTTAAGATCAGGGTTCCACTTAACAACTCTAGAGCACAAGCAATAAGCACAATTCTATTGAAAGATCTTATTACACCCAAGCAGTTCTATTGTTTGGTTAATCCATCATACCATTAGTGAACCCTAAACCTAGCAGATAGATCTACTAAGACATGATAGTTGTCACAAAATTAAATGAGGAATATATGAAATTGAATAAATACTAAAACCAATGAAGTTCCAAAGAGGATTCTAAAGGAGTTCCTCTCTTCTCTCCAGTCCTTAAACTAAGAAAAGTAAATAGAATATAGTGTAGCCTCAAACAATGGCTTAGAAGCACACATAAATAGGGTTTTGGGTTATCTAGGGGTATTCTGGTAACTTGTGGTGGCTTTTGGGCTTCAATCGGTCTTGCAATATACTCGACCCGTGTTCTGGGATCACCTTCGATCAACAACAAGTCTGTGTCATCGATTGACAATCCATCGTCTCCTTGGCAGCTTCACTTCGCTAGGCAGACAAACCACTCTTTAGTAAAATGAGCATAAGTTCTGCTATAGGATGATGATCGACCTCAAACTGGTGGTATTAGAAAGCTAACTAAAAATCTTGTGTCAAAATACCAGCTCAGTCTCACCATGGGAATACGTCCATCCATAGCTAAACATATGACGCGTATGTGCAGTTTTGTACCTCAAAAGGCTTAAAATCACTAAAGTTCTCCAAAATGTACCTTAACCTAAAGACAATCTAAAAACAAAACTCCAAACCCATATAATATACTCTAAATAGTTCATATACCATGGTCTAAAAGTGGTAATATCTATGGTGTATCAACTCCCCTAAACTTATCATTTTGCTTATCCTCACGCAAAACATAGAGTAATCTTTGCAGGAGGTTTGAAAAATAGAGACTCACAAAGTCTCTAGCTTGTCATTATCGCCTTCACTATTTTGCAACCACATGAAAAAGTGTCAATCTTAGAGAAACTTTATATACCATATCCTAGTATAGCAACCAAATCCATTCTACCAGCAACTTAGCAAATACTAGTCTGACTCACCCCTATAGTAACCTCATTTCTTGCATAAAATAAAAGTGCATGCTTTACCTTGGGAGTATCGATCAAATGACACATGGACTCTTTACCCGTGCAAGTATCTGAACACATAGACAGTCTTCTCTGATCCCTTTCTTCCCTCTCTCTCTGTTCTTTGAATCTCTTAATATTTTTTTATAAGTCCTATTAATCAATGATGTTGATACAGTTCATCTTGTTTATCTTTCTTTTTTTTTTTTGAAAAAGTGTAGGCGAATAATAGGGTCACATGTAGTTTACCTACTCCTCGCATCCAACGATGTGTAATCATTCTTATGAATTAGAATGTGGGGTCATCGGTAATGTACTTACCCCTCTCCATCTCAGGAAACCATCTCAATCTTTTCCTTTCTTTAGATGCCGAAGAGAGAGAGAGAGAGAGAAAGAGAGAGAGAGAGAGAGAGAGAGAGAGAGAGAGAGAGAGAGATAGAGAGAGAGAGGAAAGGGAATCAGAAGCACATAGACTTCTACCTTCATATTTGTAGGAGGAATCCAATCCAATGTACGTCAGACCCTAAAGTAACGAAAATAAGTCAGTATTGGAGGTCAGCTTTGGTTCCTTCAAACTTTTTAAGCAAGTGTGATATAATTGGCAGGATGATCCACTTTGGTAGCTCTAGTACTCTCTACAATCAACAATTCTAAGAATGGTGCGATAGAGTGGTTACACAATAAGTAAAAAATTAAATCTGACCATAATCCCCTTCTTGACTTTATAAAAACTCAATCAGAGCGCATAAGATAAAGATCGAAAAAAACATATTATCAGTAATACTTCTCCCAGACTTAAATAACCTTGTCCCCAATGTTATACAGTCTAATATTGGTGGGAAAATAAATCCTAAGGACAAAATTAAACAAGGAGAAACTGTATACCTGCTCACTGATGGTTCTTGACTTTATAAAAACTCAATAAGAGCGCATAAGATAAAGATCGAAATAAAACATATTATTAGTAATACCTCTCCCAAACTTAAATAACCTTGTCCCCAATATTATACAGTCTAAGATTGGTGGGAAAATAAATCCTAAGGACAAACTTAAACAAGGAGAAACTGTATACCTGCTCACTTATGGTGAGTGTCGATCGATCGATGCTCGTGATGGTTTGTCGACCGAGATTGATCATGTGTCGCTCGATGCTGAGTGCAAGTTGTCTTCATCGGGTCTTTTTTAACCTGAAATAAAATTGAACACAAAAAAATCAGTAATAAATGAAAATAAAACCAAATTTAAAACTTACCTACCGTGGGTTTCCTCCCACTCAACACTTATCTTAAGTCATTAGCTTGACTTCTAGAGATCTGATTCAGTTTGGATGAAAATGAGAATTTCCTCCAAAAAAAAGTTGAGTCTAATGGCGAATCTTTGCTCCCCAACAACGGTGCCAAATTTGATATGCTCAGATTAACACTAGCGCAACATTACTCTCTCAGATAAGAGGTCCAATTGTAGTACTTATGTCTCGAATCCACATAGAGTGTGGGAAACAATAAACTCAGTACAGTCGCGATTAAGTTAGGCAAATAAATTTAAAGTGGTAAATAAAGCAAAGCAGTTGATTCATTGATTGTTTTGTATGCAATAAAAATAAATTGCTAGATCTAGGATTTCAGACAATAAGGATTATAGTGGATAGAAGCTAAGGGTTTTAAATCCTAAAATACGAATGCAAACAGTAACATATCAAGTAGTTAATCAATCTATGATTTAAGTCTTTGTTAACAACTCTCGTTGACAACTCAAAATAGACCGTCAATGGATGCTATTTAGGTAGAATAAATCGATGCTCACTTAAATCAAGCATTATGACCTAATTCAATATGTTCATTAATACTAGACCAACACTCGTATGTATCTAGTAACCTAGATCAACATAATTTATTTAGGTAATGATCCTACTATGGCAATCGTCGATTATCCTAAGATCATGGTTCTAGTTAACTACTCTAGAACACAAGCAATAAGCACAATTTTATTGAAGGATCTTATTACACCCTAGCAGTTCTATTGTTTGGCTAATTCATCAATACCATTAATAAACCTTAAACCTAGCAGATGCATCTACTCAGACATGATAGTTATCACATATATCACAGAAGAATAGATGAATAAAATAAATAATTCAACTAATGGAGTTCCGAGAAGAATCTGAAGGAGTTCCTCTCTTCTCTCCAACCCTAAAACTAAGAAAAGTGAATATAATAGAGCGTAGCCTAAACAATGGCTTAGAAAACACATAAAGAGGGTTTTGGGTCATCCAGGGGTATTCAGGTAACTTGTGGTGGCTTCTGGGCTTTAGTTGATCTTGAAATATACTTGGCCCTCGTTTTTGGGATCACCGTTGATCAACAACAAGGCTGTGTCGTCGATCGACACTCTTTCGTCTCCTCAGCTACTTCATCTCGAGAGGCAGGTAGATCACTCTTCAGTAAAACAAGCATAACTTCTGCTATTGGATGATGATCCACCTCACACGATGGCAATGGAAATATAACTCAAAGCTCTATATTTTGCCAATATATCCGCTCAATCTCACCATGGAAGATCTCCATCCATAGCTAAACATCTGAAGTGTTTGTGCAGTTCTTCACCTTAAAAGGCTCTAAAATCACCAAAGTTCTCCAAAACGTACCTTAACCTGATAGCACTCTAAACAGACTCCAAACCAATATATTATACTCTAAATATGTCATATATCATGGTCTAAAAGTGGTAAAATCCATGTAATATCAGCTAAGAAGCATATACACAACTGTTTTTGGCATCCCAGATTGTTGCGATTTCGTTTGGAGTTTGGAACTTAATGCCCATGTGATAGGTCGATGGGACTGCCTTCATGGAGTTTACCCAGGGAATTCCCATGAAGACGTTGTAGATAGAAAGATGATCGATGACTGCGAAGTCAACGATTTTATTGATTTCCTTGGCCATGACTGGTAGTTTAATCGATCTTATAGTCATTGACGTTGTGCTTGAGAATCTAGTCAGTTGTCTCGTTATTGGTATGACTTCAGATATATTGACATTCATTATTTTTAGGGTATCTCAGAAGATAACGTCGATGGTTCTTCCTTTGTCTACGAGGACCCTTGCAACTAAGATATACTTCATCACGAGATCAATCACGAGAGGGTCGCTGTCGATTCCAACAGTCTCATGTTCCTCAAACGTGATTGTGTTGTTTGAGACATCAATGACTGGAGACCAGTTTGTCCTTGACTCCGCCTTCCATTGATAAGCCTTTATTATCGAGACAGTGTCATGGCAGTATTGTGACCCTCCAATGCTCATGTTGACTCTGCGATGATTATTGCCGTTGCCTCTGTCATCAGTCTTCCTCCGGGTTTTCAATTCTTGCCAGACCAGTTTCCTTGAGGAGTGTTTTCAGCTGGTAGGGTTTGGTCGGTTTTGGGTGGGCAACCAGTGTCGCAGATGAGATCTTTTATGCTGGTCACTTCAGAGATTTCTCCTGCAAGTAGTTTTTTCGTTAGCCTCGCGCCAAAAACTTTGCATTTCATTGTGGAGTTACCCCTAGTTTGGTGAAACTTGCCGAATGTGTTTTCGTCGTATGACGTGTTTCAAGTCCCTATGTTCCCCGATTTTCTTCCTTGTTCTGGTGCGGAGTTGATGGCATAGTTATGCGCTCCTTGGATGTCTACCCCCTTGTGGTGGACGTACTTGTCAATGCGAGAGATATTCTTTTTCAACTTTTGCTATCATGCCACGTCCTTCGAAGATGCTTTTGTCGGTTTGTGTTTCTGCGACAAGATCTTCATATCCTCTGTAATGATTATGTAGTATGTGGCCTTATGAAGAGCTTCTTGGATTGTGCGTGATTTTTTGAGAGATATCCACTTGCTGAACTTTAACTTGACCAGTGAGTCTTTCTGAGCGCATCTATAGCCACATTATCGCTGATCCCTTTGAATCTTGACATGGCAATTTTGAATCTATTCATGAAGCCACATAGTTGTTTGCCTTTCTTTTGTGATGGACTCCAAAGGTCGATGCAGAGGTTTCCTATCCATGAATATGGAATTTTTCTTGAAAACTTTGAAGCAAGTTTGCCGAAACATTCGATGGAATTTCGCTCCAAGAGAAAAAACCATTCGAGTGCCGTTCCTGGAGATTTTTAACGAAGAGGCAGTAATAGCCGACATCTCTTTCGTGTTCCTTGAGTTTGGCTCTACCCATCGCGACGTGGAAGTTTTGCCGATTCCCTTTGGGATTGGTGGTGCCGTTGTACATTATGATCTTAATCTTCCCAGGATCCGAGATTTTTCGTCTCGATGATACAAGCAGTGAAAGTGGTTTTCCGAGCTTCTTCAAGAAGTCTCTAGAATTTGAGATTTCACCGCTTTCACTTTCGTGGCCGTTTTTGTGATATAGTCACGAAGATTGTAAATCTCGTCAAGATCGTCGCCAGCAGTTTTTTCGAGTTTCTTGGTGTTTGCTGTGAGTAATCCAAGCCTGTTCTTCGACTAGCTTCTCATGTTCTACCCAATAGATGTTTTCTTCCTCTTATGTCATGAATAACCTGATAAATAGCCTAAAACTCAGGCAGAGACTTGTCTTGCAAAGAATGGACCATCTCGAATCGTGATTTCTTTAAAACTAAAGTAACTCGGCAGAAGTGTTGACCGTCGATCGACACTCAAGGTGAAGCGTCGATCGATGGTCGTAAGTTTCTTTGTTCTGCCTTTAAATTCTCGGCTGAGTACTCTTCAATGCTCCAAAAATGATCTAAAAGCTCCAATTTCTTCCATAAGTACCTAGACCTGTAAAGCCTCTAAAACAATATTAATTGAATAATAAAGACTTCAAAACCGTATTCATATCATTGATAAAATCAGGTAAAAACCGTGACATATCAACTCGCCAAGACTTATCCTTTTCGTTCCCTCAAGCAGAAAGTAGAATTAATCAGAGAAAAGTTTGAAAAAAAAAGACTTACCAGCTACTTGGACACTGTTTCACCTAAATTTTTGTTGCAACCACATCT
Source organism: Moricandia arvensis (assembly GCA_905132765.1). Taxonomy (NCBI): domain Eukaryota; kingdom Viridiplantae; phylum Streptophyta; class Magnoliopsida; order Brassicales; family Brassicaceae; genus Moricandia; species Moricandia arvensis. The sequence continues at coordinate 79,918 of CAJHQP010000898.1, forward strand.
AAGTATTTCAAAGTACTTTACTTTGCTAATCAATCTTCCATACCACAATATACTAGAAGCTATATGTCATACCCTCTACTATCCTCATTTGAATACATAATATAAGGTGCAGACTTTATCCTGTGGGTATCGATCAAAGGACACATGAATTCTTACTCAAACAAGTGTTTGAACCACAATTAACCTTTCTAATCCTTTTCCTCTCTCTTCTTTCTTCTCTGAATCTTTTTATATCTCAATTTCAATGGAAAATGATGCTGATAGAGTCCATTTTGTCATCTCATCTTTCATTTAAATAACAAAGTTGTAGGCAAATAGCAGGGTCATTTGTAATGTACATATCCCTCACTTCCAAAAATGTCTGATCATTCCTTTGAATTATAATATTGGGGTCACAAGTAATTTACCTACCCTTCTGCATATCAGGAAATCATGTCAATCTCTTTTTTTTTCCTGAAGAAAGGTGAGAGGAAGATAAAGAGGTAAAGTATTTTCACCTTTCAGATCTGCAGGAGGATTCCGATCCTATGCACACCAAGCCCCATAACAAGCAAATATAGTTACTTAGGTTGAAGGTCAGCTTTGGTTCCTTCAGAAGTTCTTAGCAAGTGTGGGTGTTACTGGATAATCAATCTACTTAGCTTTTCCATTTAATCTCAAAATGGTGCTAGAAAATGGTGCAACAAACTGTTCTAGAAAAGGTCATAGTCTATAACTAACTTCTAATTTTTGACTCAATAAAACATTTATAAAATAAATTAGATAACCGTTAGTAAGGAATAAAACATGAAAATTAACATTGGTGTTAGTACTACCTCCCCTAGACGTGAATAACAATATCTCTGTGTTAAAGTAGCCTGAGATTAACGGGATGAAATAAATAGAAATTTAAATAGTTAGTTGTTAAGATTTAAAGAACTCTTACCTTTCTGTCTAAGTCCTCATCGATCAACAGCTACAAAATACCGTCAATCGATGGTCGACAAACAGCATGAACTCTTCAGCATGTAACCGTAAAAATGTGTAAGATTCCCTCGTCTGATCATCTCTCTTTGTGTTAGCTCTTTTAGACACTCAAAATATCAAGTTAAAGCAACAAGCAACGATAATAAACGTGAGTTCGAAAAAAATCCAACAAGCAACGATAATAAACATGAGTTCGATTAAAATCCAACAAGTTAAACAACATAAATAAGTCATGCGTGAGTCTGAAATAAAAATAGAAGGGAGGAGAGTAAAAATGTAGACTACTCCTCGTCAGTGGTATCCATGTTCGTCTGGGGTGGTGGTGCGGGAGCTGTTGGTGTTGACCTCGCCCTGGTACGTTGACGGCTGAAGCACTGGCACCGATTCATAGCCACCAACCTACCCCATATAACCTGAAGTCCTCCCACCATGAATCGCTGGAAGTCTCTGTCATCGTGAGTGGAGATCTCTAGAATCTGCAGGAAAGTTGGTGGAGGCGGTGGAGGTGCTGCTGCATGGTCCTCAGCAGGCGTATGGGCTGCTTTGAGTCCTCTGCACCGGATATGGATGGGTGCATTGGGCACGAGGCACTCATCTGGTCTGAATGCGAGGCGCTCATGGATAGCAGCAAAATCTGTCACACCAGGCTCCAGAAGCTCCTTCATATGGGGCCCCGTCTCATCTATAAAGGACCATAGATGTCCTTCCTTCAGCCATCCTGCCCTCGTCAGGTGAGCCTCATCCAGATACTCGAACTCAGACTCCATAGAGGCTCCCTGAAGGCAGATACTGAGGTGTAAAAAGATGGGTGTCAGGAGGCTCCCTACCGTCTCCTTCTTCCTGTCGAATCCCTTGAAGGGTTTCCCTTCAGGGATACTAAGTGCTCGGCAAAAATGGCTCCCATGTTTACCATATGGTCGCTCACGAGCGGTGCGAAGGCCTCGTCATCGAGCTCAACCAGGCCCCTAACTAACTCATACAGCAGTGTAAGCTCCTGAACCCTCAGCTTGTTGGGTTCCATCTTGCGCAATAAGGTGTTCTTAAGGATCTTCAAAAAGTAGTGCAGGGACGGGTGGCAAACATCTGTCTGTGTGGCTGCGCTGGAGTCAAAATAACCTGTCCCAATGAGCTCCCAAAAGTTGGTCTGACCAAGGAAAGGAGAGACTGTGCAGCCTAGGTAGTCGAGGTTGTTAAACCCGTAGACGCGGCAGAGGTTGGGGATGGTGATGCGATACCTGATGCCCCAAATCATCAAGGGAAATTAGGCCTCGGTGGCCCTCTTCACCCTCGAGTTCTGATAGATAACCCAAACTGTGGCAATGAGCTGTCGGACCAGGTCGGGGTATAGAGGATATGGCAAAATAGTCATGGTCCCCATACCAAGCTCCTCATCATGTCGCGAACGTCAGATCGGATCTTCAGCTTGTTCAAGACGTCTCATTTGATGAACCTGGTGGGATCGATATAAATGCCTTGCTAGGCGTTATAGTAGAGGCTGTGATTGTCATCCCAGTCCTGGGACATGGCTCTGTGGGTACACGCCTGGGAGGCTACAGCTGCCTTGGGGTCGGGGTAATCCTCAAACGTGTCTGACACTTGCTTTCTGGGACACCATGTAATCGGACAATCTCATCAATGTATATACGTACAATCTGATTGACCCCATCCGATTTCTTGATGGCCAGAAAGTGTGCTGATTTGGTTAGGCGATTGACCACAAACCAAACTGCAATTTTCCTATTCCTGGTCGTGGGGAATCCAGTCACAAAGTCCATTGCAATGTGGTACCACTTCCATTCGGGAATCGGCTGGCTTTGTAGTAACCCACTAGGAACCTGATGTTTTGCTTTGATGAGTTGGCAAGTAGGACACTTGGCCACCCATTCAGCAACATCAGCCTTCATTCGGATCCAGTGATAGTATTTCTTGAGATTCTGATACATCTTGGTCGCACCAGGATGGATCGAGAATTTAGACTTATGAGCCTCTCTCATAAGTTCCTCCTTCAGACCTCTATCATTAGGAACGCTGATCCTTCCATTGACTAGGATAGTACCATCCTTCGCGGTCTGGTACTCCGTCCTATCATTCTGAGCAACCTTGTTCAGGTTCTAGTCCTGACCTTGAGCTAACCAAATTCAGGTAAGCAGGTCAGCTTCGTTAACCGCATCTAGTCCGAGTGGCTCGCTTTCCTTGGTTAGTGCATTCAACTACAGAGCACGAACCATCCCTTCCAGGTCGTCTGCCTCCCGTTTGGCCGATACATCTGCTCGCCTCCGGCTTAAGGCATCATCAACTAGGTTGGCGTTTCCCGGATGATAAGCGATGTCTAGATCGTAGTCAGCCACGAATTCCATCCACCTTCTTTGCCTTAAGTTCAACTCAGGCTGGGTTAATATGTACTTTAGACTTTTATGGTCTGTAAGTACTTGGAGCTTGGACTGCTGACACCACTACGTTCGGCGTCGATCGTTCACATTGGAACTCAATCGGTAGATCCCCACTCTCCAATCGAACACGACCGTTGAGGCAATCGAGAGTGGCCCGATACTTTCCTAGCCAATCCTTGCCTAAGATCATCTCATGATTCTTAAGATGGACACATATCAGGTCAACAGGCAGTACCCTGTTTTCAATGACCACTGGGGCATTTGTTACAAGGCCTAGAGGATGCATAACCTGGCAGTCGGCTGCATTCACTACCCCCAAATGATCCCCTTTACCAAGAAGAAACGATCCTCTTCCGATCAGGCTCAGGCTCACAAAAATATGTGTAGCACCTGTATCGAAAATGACCTTTGTTTCCACATTTCCAACCATTAGGGTCCCTACATGAGACCCCATGTCAAGTCCTAACCATTATAGGTTCCAGACCAAGTATTCCCACTGAATTTAAAAAGATAAGTTCAGGTTTTTACCAATGATCGATTCAAACGATCCTGAACCGCCGTCATCTCTGGACAGATCGTACACTCGAGGAGTTGTAGTTGCCTTGCTCTAGGTCGACTTGCCAGTATCCCCACGACCCTTCCCTTGTCCTCATTGCAGCTTAGGACACTCCCTTTGGAAGTTTCCGTTCTTGCCGCAATGGAATCAAGTCGGAGAGCCGGTTCCTCTGGTCTGGTCAGGTCCCTGCTTGGGTCGTTGCAGTCTCTGGTTCCATGACCCATGCTGCCACATCAACCACAAGCTCCCATAGCCTTCCAGCAATCACCAAAATGGTTCTTGCCACACTTAGGGCACTCAGGTTTATCTCCGGAGCTTTTACCTCCATCCACCTGATCCCATTTCCTCTTGCGATCATTGCGGTCATTAGTCTTGCTGTTCGGAGCAGACAGAGACCGACTGTTAAGCTTAGCTTCCTCAGCCAAGTTAGACTCTAAAAGAGCCATTCGTTCAACCAGCTCATTCACAGTGTTGAAGGTACGAATCGAGCAGTGAGTCCTCAGTTCGGCCCTTAGGCCTCGAATGAACCGATGAACTTGGACTGCCTCGTCCTCAAGTTCCCTCCCAACAAACCGTCTGAGTCGATTGAACTCTTCCTCGTACTCCTGTACGGTTCTGCGGCCCTGGGTTAAGTCTAAGAATTTGGATTCAAGACGGTCCCATGCCTCTGCAGGGAAGTATTTGCGGTTTGAATTCCAATTTCAATTCCGCAAAACTCTGGAGAATTCCATTGGGGCGCTTATCTAAAGCCAAACACCAATTATGCATCCCCTTACAGGAAGTTGAATGAAATGTCTCTCTTGTAGTCCTCGGGACAACAAGTAGAATTGAAGTTTCGGACCAGCCTACTCCTCCACTCTTCAGCCACTATGGGATCGGTGCTACCTGATAAGTGTCGGGTTCCCAGACGGGAAATGTGTTCCAACAGGCTCAGATAGTCCACCTTTCTTACAGCCCTTACAGGAGGGTCGATCTCGATCACCTCGGCTGTTCCCTTGACTACACCATTAGCTATTGGTGCCTCTGTAGGAGTAGCCTGACCTACGGATGAGTTCACCAGAGGGGTGACCATCTGAGTCACAGCATCTATCCGACCGCCCATATGATGCATGGCTTCCCACATATCCTTTATGGATGGTTCAGCGGTCTGGTTTCTTGTACCATCGACCGCATTCGTACGTGGGTCAACATGACGCTCGGTGTTAGAGGATTCTGCTTCCTCTTCACGCTCCTGCTCCTGCTCTCCTATCGTACCATGGACTCGCCCTTTAGTAAGGTTGGCTGGATCATTAGTCCCCAAACCTATTGGTTTGACCTCTTCCGACCATCCTTGGCCGTACTGTCCATCTGCCACCTTATGATTCTGGGCTCTCCGGATTTGCCTTTTCTAACCTAAGGATTCTAGACAATGTTAGTATAGAAACATAACATATCGAAAACACAACAATACCTAGGCTAAGCAATCAAAACAACCTCACCGTGAGACCTGATCAGCTGGCTGCGTGTGTGGACTACCATAACCCAAACTATCCTAGAATCAAGCATGCTCTGATACCAACTTGTAAGACCTGATCCTGGCCTCTCGACCCAACTGGACCCCGGACTTACTTTATATATTTCAATGCTCGTTTGATTCGTTTTCAAGTCTTTTATTTACTTAGTCATATTCACATATGAGGTTCATAAACAATGGACAGATAGCACAGCGGAATAACTAATAAGTTTATTTGTATCACTCAGAATCATGTGATCCAATACATAGTTTCTTAACAGTCTCATAAACAATAACTAGTTCCTCCCTAACTTCATATAGCCACACGCCACACAGCCTCTCACTGATTGAGTCTTCACGGCTCCTTGGCTTGACCACAACCAGCCTCAGTTCCTGAAACCATAACCCATAAGCATAATAACCGAAGACAAAATGGATAGATTCTACAATGCTTGGCTTGGTCCCTAGAACTATGATAAACCTCAATTAAGACAGTCATACAATTAGTCAGACATGTCTACCATACCCTAAGTCTATCATCCAACCGCCCACATGACTTAGAATAGATAGACAGTCCAGTTAAAACAAACAGAAACATGATCATAACCGTATCGCGCAAGACCAGTCCGTCCATCTGGGCAATGTCTAAGTACGATCGACATCCTTTGAAGTCCGGACTAAAGGCTCAATAGACTTCCTTACCTGATCCAGCACTGGGCGTGGATCCATACAACCGAGTAAGGCCCAAGCCCAATCCGGATGGCATTACAACCGATCGGACCTTGCAACTCATTACTCCGGTTTAGACAACCGTGTATATGTCCTTGCGTATCAGAAATGGATTGATCCATATGGACCGGACAGAACCTGCATCCAATTGTACCGTTTGGAACTTGCACCCTTTGGTCAATGACACCCTTTGGTCTATGGTACCTTCTAGTACTCGTAACTCTCTGGTATCTCGTACCTTCTGGTTACTCGTAATCTCTGGACTCTCATTACCATTGGCACTCATGACCCTTAGCATCTCGTACCCCTTGGCAATTCGTACCCGTTGGGACTTTCCAAATGTTATGTCCAACCGCCCATTCATTGGCATGATCCGAATTGATCCGCATAACTGACCCATGATCTAGGTTGCGGTTTGAATATGGATAAGTTAAGACCAAGAACGTGATCCTTGGCTCCTACTATCACATCCTTTCATGTATAACCAGAAAGAGAAGATGAAGAATGAATGGAAACAGATCAAGAGAAACGGATGAGACTGTGGAACCGTCCAGACCATCGATTCGGCCACCAGGGCTAACCGTATGGACTTAGGAACCCACGGCCCATCTCTTACCTTGGAAACCACGTTAGGGTCCTCCACGTTCTTCGCCTTATCAGCCTTTCCCATTCTTGTTAGAAGATGCTTCCAAAACGATCTTAATCGCAGGATAAACAATCACCCAATTCGACCTTGTTTTTGATCGAAAACTTTCTCTCTCTCACATTTTTCTATGAATATTTTACTATGAAACTGGATGATAAAAACGTGTGGAGAGGTCCACTATTTATAGAGAACGGAGGGGTAAGTCTTACCCCACGAACAGGCATGACTTGTGGGCGAAAGGGCATGACTTGGTGGACAGGTTGCACCTTTTGGCCGCATGCACCCATTCCCTTGTATCTGACCCTTATTGGGTCGATATAAGGGTCAGATACCAGGCCCAAAAAGAGACCCTGACCCACCAGGCTTAGGCCATTGCCTTACCCAAGGGTCCACCAGGCCCTAGCCCCCATGGCTGGACCATCCGGCCCACCACCGGCCCAGACCCGGATCAACTACCCAATACCCGAACAATCCGTCCAGATGAGTTGAGCTGATCCCCAGCTGGCCCAGCTGAGTGAGCTGGTAGCTCATCTGAATGAGCTAACCTAAGTAAGGCTGAGCTAGACTGAGCTTGGTCGAACTACATTTAGTTGGTCTAGCTAGCCGTACACTTCGTCCAGCTGCCAAAATACTCGTCTAGCTCCTTTAACTCATTTCCTTCCCTCTCATTTGGTTAAGTCCTTTTATACTTAACCCAACCTGACCATGGAATGCGTGACTCTTGATCAAAGTGATCTTCAGATCGTTTCAACGAACCATGGTCGGTCACATGATCCTTATTCAGGATCGGGGATGCTACAAGCAAGGCTACTCTGATTGAATTGTGTAATGATGCAGAACTTGTGGCCACATGCTTCTGTGATTATGACTTCAATGAAGATTCAGAAGATGGATCATCGATCAATAACCAGCCCAGACAATCGATCGACATTTGCAGTTTAGCAATCGGTCGACACCCACCCTTCGTTATCGATCAACAACCATACTCTAGAACAGATCAACAACTGCCACGCAGATGGTGGTTACAACCCAGCCTACCTCGATTATGACGAAGAGTACAGAGAAGAAGAGATGATCGAGTACCCGTGGTATTGCTATGGAAGAGGCTGGTGTTTATCACATTTCCCATAGACTCGGGAAATCGACATCGATCGACGGTCACCGTACGCCATCGATCGATACTGATCAAGCAGCAGAGTCCGGACTGGATTCATCTGCAGAACGTGAGAAGGAATATGGTTATTTACAACTAGATGAATTCAGTATCGTGAGAGATCCAGATCCAGACGGTCACGTAGGAGATATGGATGGCAGACTACTAAATGTCACGAGGGTCGATGTAGCGGATATACTTGCCATGGCTAATGGAGCTGGAAACCTTTTCGTGCAACAATCTTATTATCGAGCATCGATTGACGGTCACCATACACCATCGATCAACACATATCAACCACACCGAGGATACAGTGAAGCTTACGAAGGATATGATGAAGATTATAGAGAGGAAGAACAGATTGAATATCGCGGCCTAGCATCTGAAGACACTGGCTAGGTGATGAACGCAATAGTAGATGATCGAGCATCGATCAACGGCATCTCATGGCTATCAAACGACATCAGACGCGAACCAGCACACGAACTTGGAGCAAAAGATACAGATATTGGTAATCTTATACCAGATGAGTTCGAAATTTGCAGAGACCCAGAGGGACGCACATGATCTTAATGGGAGAATCCTACATTTATCTAAGGAAGATGTAGCATATGCCCATAATATGGCTAATGGATCAGGTGATATATTTGGACAGCAGCTGAAACCATCGATCGACGCGAATCTTCCAGCATCGATCGACATTGAGGAGCATAAAAACAAGATGATCAGTAATGTCCCTACACGTCAAAGCATTCGAGATCGATCGACAGCAGCTATCGAGCATTGATCAACACAACCTTTCTGGAGGTAAACAAACTTTTTCCTTCCAATGCCTACAATTCTCCACAATCGATCGATTGGAACAAACCATCATCGATCGACTGGCGTTTCGAGCAAGGTATGATAGCTTTTAATTCTAAGGGCAAAAGACTTTCCCATTTGGAAAAGAAAGATGAGTATGACATCTACAGAGACAAGTATGGTAATGCATGAGCTACAGACGGAAGAGTAGTGAATGTGCAGGCTGAAGACATCAAAACAATTCTATAGAGAGCTAATATGTTTGAGCAGAGCTACATCTTATTACAAGAACATGCAGCAAAGATGGTTATGTCTATGAAGAATCAAAGAATGTACAGTAGAGCTGAGATTTATGATATTGTACATGAGATCTACAAAGCTTAAGAGATATCATTGGATGATTTCTACAAGAGACTGGATGATGTCTACTATCCTATAGACAACTGCCTCACCGGTTTGACTGAACGCATGGATGAGAGGAAACAAGATTTGGATATTGTTTAGAGACAGCATGCATTTGGGGCAGACAGACTTGCATCGATCAACGGCAAGATTAGCCCATCGATCGACACTGAAGCCAATGGACATAAGACCGCATCAGAAATACAATTGGAAGATAGGTTCGATGAGATTGCTTTTTCTCAAAGCCTGATGAAGGAAGATATTTCTCAGCTATTGGAGGATATATCATAGACTGCAGTTGCCAGACTTAGAATGCTACAGCCTAGTATTGAGTAACTATAAGGGGGAATGCATTCAATGGAGTTTTCCAGAGCGGTTATAAGGAATGAAAAAACAGAGGAGATGAGGCAATAAGGAGCTTCATTGGTACATGGTTTCGGAAGAGCAAAGAAGATGTAGACACTTGTTTTCCAAGTGTTGATCCACCTCCATACTAGTCAGAAAGTTCCCAACATTGACCACATTACTATAACCAAACGCTGAGTGGGAGGCAACCCACTTTTTAGTAAAGTCTTTATTTTGTTTTTACTTATACTACGATTTATTTCGAGCTTTACTTTGTTTTGTAGACTGTTTGAGTCCACCATTGATCGACACCATAGAGGCCCCATCACTCGACAATGGATCGCGACCATCGATCGACCACACACACCTACCATCCATCGACACTCTCTAACCGAGAGAGGTGCGAGTTTTCTACTTAAGTTATTTACTTATTATTTAAGTTTCCCTAACCAGTCCAAGATGGATTACACTAGGGACAGTGTAATTTAAGTTTGGGGGAGGATTGCTAATACTATTTGATTTATTTTGAGCTTTATTTACTATATATACAAGTTTTTCAATGAGTTTTATTGGGTCAAAAAGGGGATTATGATCAAGATTTATTATTGACTAACAACACATTATCATCATTTTTGAAGGTTGTTTGCAGAGATTACTACAGATACCAAAGTTGATCATTCTGCCACTATATCACACTTGCTTAGAAAGTTTGAAGGAACCAAAGATGATTTCCAACACTAATCCTGACATTATTTGCTGCTTTGGAGCTTGGTATACATTGGATCGGATTCCTTTTGCAAGTCTGTAGGTACAAGTCATTGCACCTTTGATTCCCTTCTCTCTTCTCTTCAGTATCTACCTAAAAGCTTAAAAGATTAAGATGACTTCCCGAGATGCAGAGGGGTAAGTACCTTACCATTGACCCCACTATTCGCTTACAACTTTGCCCAAAAAGAAAAAGAAAAAGGAAAAAAAGAAAAAAGGGAAAGGAAATGAAAAGAAGAAGAAAATCAAAAATGAGATGGCAAGATGGACTGACTCAGCATCATTGTCCATTAAGTTTGAGATCTAAAAAGATTCAGAGAGGACTTTGTGCCTAGTTGTTCAGATACTTACAGAGAGAAGAGTCCATGTGTCTTTTGATTGATACTCCCAAGGTAAAGCCTACACTTTTATTTTATGCAAAGAAATGAAATAAGTATAGGGGTGAGTCAAACTAGTATTTGCTAAATTGTTCGTAGACTGCATTTGGTTGCTATACTAGGATAGGGTATATAAAGTCTCTCTGTGATTGACTTGATAGGATGTGGTTGCAACAAAGTAGGGTGACAGTTACACTTAGACATTATGTGAGTCACCGCTTTTCAAAACCTCTTTCACATGCTTGGTTTGCTTGAGGACAAGCAAAAGGTTAAGTCTGGGGGAGTTAATATAGCCTATTTACTACCAGTTTAGGCCATGTTATAGGCTTTATTTAGGGTATATTATGTGTGTCTAGGCTATTTTGAGTATTGATAGGTCAAGGAACGTTTTGGAGATATATGGAGATACTTTGAGCTTTTGGAGCATTTAGAAGAGAATAATCCGTAGCTGATCATTTGAGGAATCGAAATACAAGACTGTCGTCGATCAACGACACAACCTTGGAGTCGACTGATGTTAAAAGACCAAGGTCAATCAATGTTGAACACTTGCCATCGATCGACGTCCAAATCGCAGGAAGTTGTTTCAAAGCACAAGTTAGAGACAGATGGCAAAAATGCCCTAGACGAGTTTTGACCTAAGTTTTAGGCTTTTATATTTATGCCTTATGTAATGAGACAAAGAAGAAGGCTAAAGAGTGCAACAATGAGCTCTAGTTTTCTACTATAGCTTTAGAGTTTTTAGGGGAGAAGATTCATAACTCCTTAGGGAGATTTGCATTGGAACCTCTGTATTTTATCTATGCATTATATTAAGAGTATTGTTCTTACTTAATTATGTCTGAGTAGTTATCAACTAGAATTATGATTGAATAATAGCAATCATGGATTAGCCCAAAAGTAGGATTGCTAGGTTAATTTAATATCCATCAACTGAGCCGTGTTTTATGCTTGCATTCTAGAGTAGCTAACTAGGATCTCGAAAGTAGGACACAAACGACTACGAGAGTTGGTTATGTGCCAAAATAGACTCCATGGAACTAGGCTGTTAGGCACATGTGAGAGCTGATATAATAAGTCTGGTGGACTTATTAATTCTCGTTGACACTCGTTCTGATTTCACCGTCGATCGACATCAGGCATTAGTCATCGATCGACATCAGGCATTAGTCATCGATCGATGGTCTTTCATTTTGCTCTCATACGAGAGTTGGAGTTAAAAGGGTCAGAATAGTTAATATTTGAGTTCTAGAATATTTACATTTCCGTGCTTCCTATTTCCTATAATCTATTAGCTTGAAACCCTAGATCTAGAATATTTACATTTACATCTAATTAGTTTATTAGAATATTTCTATATTTGCATTAGAATATTTCCATATTTGCAATATCAGCATATTTCCATATTGCATCTCTACTTCTTGATAAGAAATATTTCCTTAACTGATTGTTTGCCACTAATATATATATATATATATATATATGTTCACATAGCTTAGTCTTTATAAATAAGAAATATATACCTCCAATAAACAAAGCCAGCAAACAAGTAAAAAACTGGACTTTTAGAGAACCCTAGCAGGCGACGGTGATCCTTCGAAAACCCTCACGAGTTCCTTTGAACAGTGACATTTCCGAGATCTCGATATCCCTTGATGCGTGATCCTCTCCACTAATCGAGTTTGTTATCATCGCTTTCGTCACGTGTGTCATCGTCGTCTCGTGTCTCTTGTGTCGCGTGTGTCGTCATCAAGAGATTATTGTCTCGTGTTTCTGGCTCGGCTTCAACACTATTGTCTTCAAGTCAGTCATCATCGTCTCGTGTTGATCTCAGATCCTTATTGTCGTTCGTTCATCGTGGTGCTTGTGACGATCTTGATCTCGGTTCGTCATTCGTTCTCGACGAGTCTATGTTGCACGTTCATCACATCCTTTTATGTTTTGTACCTTCGACTGATCCAACAAGCGTTCTCGGCCATATAACACGACCTCCGATCCATCTGTTCACCATTGAGAATCAACCTATTAAACGATTAACACTACTCGATCATTATCCACATTACCATCATCATCATCACGTTACTCATCATCATTATTACGTTTACTTTTGGTTTAGCCATACGATCAGTTCAGGTTGATACCGGATTGGTTCCATTAAGTTTGTGAGTCCCTCATATGGGGTCTTCATCATGTATGCGGCTTGGTCATTACCAGATATCAAAGGCAAAGGAGAGCTATATGGAGATGACGAGGAACCTATAAAACTCACGGATCATGGCGATGCTTTCGTCATTAAGGAATTTTGATTATCTTTAATTGGCAAGATCTTAAATCTGAAGAAACAAAAAAGTGGAAAAGCTTCTTCAAACAATGCCATCACAATGGGGTTTACAAGATAGGATCACATCAAATGACTTGGGAAATGAGAAGTTTCTTTTTAACTTCAGCTCTGAGGAGGATCTCAACTTTGTTCTTTGACATAGTCCTTTCTATTTTAACTTCTGTATGTTCGTGTCGGTCCGCTGGGAACCAATAGTTCATGATGGCTATCCTTGGGTAATCCCATTATGGGTTCAACTAGTTGGTTTTCCTCTACACCTATGGCCAAACAAAAATTTGACAAATATTGGTGGGAGAATTGGACATGTTGATACTCTGGAGCTCTGTGAGGGTCGTATGCTCATAGAGATAGACTCACGTCGGCCACTAAAGTTCTCAAGGAAAGTTCAATCACCAGAGGGGGATGAAGTTACTATTGAGATCAAATACGACATGATGTTTAAGCACTGCACTATTTGTAGATTACTTTCCCATGAGAAAGGATATTGTCCTACTACTAGTATCCACACTAGGCTCCAGCCGCTGAGAGAGCGCTCTGATGTCTTCTCTAGAGTCCAGGTTCCATTTGTGCGTCATACTCAGAACTCTTTAGCAAATGAGAATTTTAATAATATTCAAGCGCCTCGACCATCCTGGAGACAAAGGAAAGATCTGGAGCAAAGAGAGTTGATTTCGAACAGACATGATACAGGAGAACGACCCTATGAGAGCCGATCTCGCTCCAGGGATTGCTATGATAAACGAGCGGAGGGCCGTACGAACAAAGTTTCCAAGAATCGATAGGAATATTGTAAAACTAACAGATATGGAGGAAGTCGATATGAACCATATCATTGCAAACCAGAGAAGAGATGGAGAGCTAAATCACTGACCAACGTGGTCAATGAGGATGATAAAAGGCGTCCAGCTTTACGTTGTCATGATTGGAAGGGGGCTCTGAAGCCTTCCGCGAGGACACTACTGTTGCCTCACTAGATATTGTTATTTATGAACAAATATCAGTTATCCCTGGATCTCCGGAGGCTGAGCAGCAGAAGATTGGGGATGTTCGACAAAGGAGGATGATAGAGAGTAAGATTGTGAACCAATCTGCAAGAGACAATCCTATGGAGGTAATGTTACTAATCGCAATAAGGGAGCAGCTCGAGCACTCTCTTTTCCACCCTCTCTTGTGCCTGAGACTAAGGATGATCATACTATTGGGGCATTCGATGATATGGAGATGGCAGGGCAAGATTCTGGTATGTTGGGATTTGAGCAAAATGAGGATGACTTGCTAGGAGGGGAGCTCTTGGAATCTGAAACTAAATGGCCAAAACCATTATATGTTGTGGAAAGGAGATCAAAATCAGGAAAGAAGGCAATAAGAGCGATGAAAACAGATGCCAAGATGAGTGCTCCCTTGGCCTTTCCAAGTAAGAAACTCGAGTTCCTTCGTCGGATATCTTCAAGCAAACGATCTAAGTCCCTAGGATAAAATTCCGCTGGTGGAGTTGGTAGGTTTGGGCGATACAATGCAAAGAAGATGAGAGATAGGCATGCAAAAAAAGAGGAAGTGATGTGGCCTAAAAACTCATCCAATATGAAGCCATGAAGACGATCAGTTGGAACTCTAAAGGGAATGTGAACAACCTCACAATTCGACGCCTTAAGGAGATGTGTCAGAAGCATCGCCCATGACTTGTTTTTCTTTCTGAGAAGAAGAATAATAGTTCAATGTTGCAAAACATTCAGACCGACTTAGGATCTGATCGTTTGTTTACTGTAGAGCCACTTGGCCTATGCGGTTGTTTAGCTTTATTCTCTTTAGGATAATTTTGAATTAATGTTTTGTTTTCAAATAACAGAATTATTGATGTTGGGACAATCGTTTATGTTGGGGCAATCATTGATGGAATAAAAGTCTATATGACGTTTGTGTATGGTGATCCTGTGTTAGAACAAATAGACCAAGTGTGGGAACGTCTTACGCGTTTCTCAACAACAAGAGTAGGACTGTGGTTTATGATAGGAGACTTTAATGAAATAACGAATCACAATCGAAAAGTGGGAGGAATACCTCGATCAGTTAGCTCTTTCTTACCTTTCAAACAGATGCTTAATAATTGTGGAATGCTGGAATTCCCATGCTCCCGAAATATGTTTGCATGGGTTGGAAAAAGGGCAGAGCGAACAACAGTCAGATGTCGATTAGACGGAGCTGTTGGTAATTAGGATTGGCATGAGAAATTCCCACATTCTAGGGTAACTTATATGTGATTGTGGGGATCGGATCATCGTCCGGGGTTTAGCAAATATCCTTATGAAACCTGTGAGAAAATAGAAATCTTTCAAATTCGATAAAAGGTGGATTGACAATGAGGAACTACGACAAGTTATCCTGGAGGGTTGGAAATCTCCAAAACTTTCCTATGATGCAAACATAATGGAATACATATCAAGCTGTTGCAAAGCCTTAGGATTATGGAGGATTCAGCGTGACTCAAATTCTGGAAAACAAGTGGAGGATCTCAAGGAAAAAGTGGAGGGGCTATATCTGAATGACGATGCCACAACTGAGGAAATAGGGGAAGCGTTGAAGGAATTATATGACGCTCTTAAGGCAGAAGAGATATTCTAGAAACAAAAGAGTAGAGTCTTATGGCTTAAAGAAGGCGACCGGAATACAAAATTTTTCCAATCATTAACAAAGCAAAGGAAAGCAAGAAACAAAATTATCCAGCTTCTCGATTCTACTGGAAATGCAGTGGAAGATGATGATGGTCTAGTAGCCATTGCTACTAGCTACTTTAGAGAGCTATTTGGGACATCTAATCCTGAGAAAATCAATGAGGCTCTCTCGGAGGTATCCATAAAGATTACTGTAGTAATTAATGAGTAACTTACAACTCTGGTTACGGAATGGGATGTCAAATTTGCTCTGTTTGCGATGCATTCTGAGAAAGCCCCAGGTCCAGAAGGAATGACAGCATTATTTTACCAGAAGATTTGGGATATCGTAAAAGAAGATTTAACCCTTATGGTTAACCAATTCCTATGTAAGGGAACAATGGCAACTAGATTAAATGACACAAATATTTGCTTTATCCCTAAGGTTGATAAACCAAATGAGATGTCTAAGTTCAGGCCCATTATTATTTTCAATGTTAGCTACAAGATAATCTCTAAGGTTCTATGCCAGAGATTAAAAAAAGTTCTGCCATAACTCATCTCTGAAACTCAATCGGCTTTCGTTGCTGGAACACAAATCTCTGATAATGTCATGATTGCACAAGAGAAGTTCCATGCGTTGAGAACTAAACCAAACGGATGGAATAAGAGGATGGCCATCAAGACGGATATGAGTAAAGCGTATGATAGAATGGAATGGTCATTCATCCAGATTGCTATGCAAGAGATGGGGTTTTCAGATCTTTGGATTGATTGGATCATGCGATGCATAACTTCGGTTAAGTACAAAGTGCTCATAAATGGTCAGCCAAGAGGGAACATTACCTCAGAAAGGGGCCTATGACAAGGACATCCTCTATCTCCTTTCATCTTCATTCTATGCACGGAAGCACTCATTAGTCTTCTTAATCATGCAGAGAACCAAGGGAAGATAACGGGGATGCGTGTTAACGTGCATGTCCCTCGATATCTCACCTTCTCTTTCCTGATGATAGCCTTTTCTTCTGTAAGGCGGAGCCTGTGAATGTGAGGAAGTAATTAAAGAGATTAGGAATATGGGAAAGCGTCAGGCCAATGCATCAACTTTGAGAAATCTTCCTTGCTCTTGGTAAGAAGATAACTGCTCATACTAGGCAACAAATCAAAGACATGTTAGGAAACCAAAATGAGGGAGGGATGGGAACATATTTTAGAATACCATAAGATATTAGTGGCTCCCAATGCAAACTCTTTGCTTTCCTTAAGGATAAATTGGTGCATAGAGTGAAGGGCTGGAGGGTAGATGGTTATTGAAAGGAGGAAAGGAGGTTCTAATTAAATCCAGATTGTTAGCGCTACCAACATATGTGATGTCTACCTTCCTACTACCACTAGAGATATGTGAAAAGCTTGCAAGTGCCGTTGCACAATTTTGGTGGAGTTCAAATGCACCAAAGAGAGGTATACACTAGGCGAAATGGGAAAGACTATGTAAACCAAGGAGTGAAGGAGGCTTGGGATTTCGCATGATACATGAATTCAATTTGGCTTTACTAGCAAAACAACTATGGAGACTAATTCAATACCCGGATTCACTGGTGGCTAGGGTGTTAAGAGGGAGATATTACCAATTCAGTTTGCTTTTGCGTTCAATTTCAGTTAACAGCCCATCATACGTGTGGACTAGCATCTCGATTGCGCGGAGTCTATTGCTACTAGGTATCAGACAAAAGATTCATTCTGGACATGAAGCTAAAGTGTGGGAGGATCCATGGATCCCAAAAATACCAGCTAGGCTGTCCCATCCCTCTGCTTCTGTTCTGCACCCGAATAAGATAGTTAGTGATCTAATAAATCAAGAATCGAAGGAATGGGATACTGATCTGTTGACAAATTATGTTCATATGGAAGACATCCCTCTCATAAGGAGCCTATCTATAAGTACGATTAATCAAAAAGAGTCTTTATGCTGGAGCTATACTAAGAATGGCCAATATATGGTCAAATCAGGGTACTGGGTGGCCCGGAACCTTCAGAGGAAAGACGAGGAGAGAGTGAAATGTGAACCTAGTATATATGACCTTCAAGCCTTTGTTTGGAAAGTTAAATCACCTCCGAAGATGTGCCATCTTATGTGGTAGTTGATTACATGACATGTGGTGGTCACAAATAATATGAATTATAGAAATCTGAGATTTTACAACTACTGTCAGAGATGTGGGGTGATAGAAGAATCAATTAATCATGCCATTTTTGAGTGCCCTCTTGCACTGGAAGTATGGGTTTTATCTTCGACGCCCTCGGGTCAAAACTTGTTTCCATTACCTAGCATCTATGCCAATATGGATTACCTATTATGGCGAAAGGATGAGATTTTTAGATCTGTTTCTCACAGAGACCCATATCCTTTGATAATTTGGTATATATGGAAGGCCCAGAATGACAAGCTATTCAGGGGGATTGATAGAGACCCTATGGAGTTAGTAAGATATGCAGAAAGCGGATCTTTTGCGTGGTTCAGCACTAATGAGACGATTAATCAGAACCCACAGGTGTACAGGGGTGAGGAGCCACAGATCTTATGTTTATAGAATATATGTATGGTGGACGGTTCTTGGACCGACGACGATCAGTATAGTCGATGTGGATGTGTTTGGAAGAACTGCAGTGGAAAAATCGAGCTCATGCGGACGCGAAATATAAGTAAGCGAGAGACGGCACTCCACTCTGAACTAGAAGCCCTTAGATGGGCAATGGAGTGCATGCTTAAATACTCGTCATTCCCAGCGTTTTGGAACAGTCTGTAAGGACATTATCGCGAAGGTATCCGACCACAAGCATGGCTGAGCTTTGCAATAGAATAGCCGTCTAATGTCAAAAAATAAAAAATAAATAATAAATCTATTGTGTGCCATTGCTCTATGTGGATTCGATCCCTAAGTATTACATTTGATCTCTCTTGGCAAGAGTATTATTTGTGTTAAGACTAGGGTTAATTTGATAGTTAACTGTTTAGGATATTTATACCCTACTAGAGCAATAAAACATCGCATGTCAAATAACCCTAACAATTCCATAATATTAGCAGCAATTAACTACCCTAGAAGAACCCAAAATCTAACAATAGACTACTCATACATGATTGAAATAAAAATGACGAATAGATAAATAAATTGCATATAGAGTAACAATAATGATAGAAGGGAGTTGATCTTAGTGTGATAATCAAATAAGTCTCTCTATCCAAAGGTAGTCGTCAAGGTTTCAAGTATCAAAAGAGTCGTCTAAAAGTGGTGTCTTGCAAGACAACTAACTAACCTAATAAATAGCCTTAAACTCGGCCAGAGACTTGTCTTGCAAATAATGGAACATCTGGGCAGAATCGTGATTTCTTCATAACTTAAGTAACTCGACAGAAGTGTTGACCGTCGATCGACACTCAAGGTGAAGCGTCGATAGATGGACGTAACGTTTCTTTGTTCTGACTTTAATTTCTCGACTGAGTACTCTTCAGTGCTCCAGAATTATCTAAAAGCTCCAATTTCTTCCAATGAGTACACGAACCTGTAAAGACTCTAAAACAATATTAATTGCGTAATAAATACTTCAAAATTGTATTCATATCATAGGTAAAATAAAGTAAAAACCATGACACGTCAGATGCACAGATCGGAGCCCAGACAGATGGTGTTGATTTCACTCACCTGATGGCGAGCTGGACTTGGTCGATAAAACTCGCATAATGGAGAGTTGGATGGAGACAATCAAACTCGCCATCAGGTGAGTTGGACGAGCTGGTCCAACTCGCCTGATGGTGAGCTAGATAGGGACAGTCCAACTCCCCATCAGGCGAGCTGGATGGGCTGATCCAACTCGTCATCAAGCGAGTTGGTCGAGCAATCCCAACTCGCCATCATACCAACTCGCCTGATGGCGAGTTGGAGGGAGACCATCCATCTCGCCATCAGGCGGGTTGGGCTTAGTCCGTTCAACTGGCCGGTGGGGGGGTTGACACAATTGTTTTGGTCATTCCGTTGTTCGGTTGTCTTTTCCGATAACTTTCCGTCCAATCCTTATTGAATTTGTACAAGTTTCTAGTTGTGATTTCCTGCGATTTTTGTTTTCACTACAAGAAAACATCAATATACTGAGGGAAATTCCGAGGGAAAATATGTTCCTCGGAATATTTCGAGGAAATTCTGAGGTAATTCCGAGGACCCAAAAATTTCGTGGTTCCTCGGAATATACCGACGAAATTCCGAGGAAGCGTAGATCCGTCGGAAAATTCTGAGGACATTCCGAGGAAAGTGTGTTCCTCGGAAAAAACCGACGAAAATCCGAGGATATATTATAGCCGTTAGATAGCCGTTGGGAGATTTGACTAAATTCCGAGGAAATTCCGAGGAACTAGCCGTTGCCGTCGGAATTTCCTCGGAAATTCCACGGAATTGTCGGCAGATTTCATCTATAAATACTACCACCCCTCATCCTTTTCATTCACTCCATATCTTCATCCTCTCACATACTATATTCACACACGAATTTGATTGAAAAAATCATGTCTTCTTCTAACTATTATCGTTCTTGGATCGATCGACCTCATTTGGATCCTAACACGAGATTGCTTACGGAAGAATACCAAAGAGGTCTAAGCGAATTCATGGCGAAAGTTCAACAACTACCGGAAGCAAAAACGGGTATGTTAAGATGTCCTTTCTCTATTTGTAAAACTAAAAAGGTTATAAAAGAGTTAGATGTTTGGACTCATCTATATTTGAGAGGGTTTACACGAAGTTATAAAATTTGGTATCATCATGGGGAAACTGATTATAAATATGGTAGTACTAGCGAACCTCAGACTGCGGATAGGTTAGAAGAACCAATTAGAACGGGTGTAGATTATGGTATAGGTACTGAGCAGATGGTAAATGATCATTTTAGAGGGGAAGATTTACCTAATGCAGAAGCTAGGAGATTTTATGATATGTTGGATGCTGGAAAGCAACCTTTGTACGAAGGCTGCAGAGATGGTCATTCAGCTTTATCATCTGCAACAAGACTGATGGGCATTAAAACAGATTATAATTTGGTTGAAGACTGTGTGGATGCGATTGCTGATTTTGTAAAAGGTATTCTACCTGAGGATAATGTAGCCCCTGGTTCATACTACGAGGTTCAGAAACTGGTAGCTGGTCTTAGTTTATCTTATCAGGTAATAGATGTATGCATGGATAACTGCATGATTTATTGGAGGGCGGATGAGCAGCGGGTTACATGCAAATTTTGTGGGAAGGCTCGTTATAAAGATACCAGTGGAAGAGTTCCAGTGCCATATAAAAGGATGTGGTATTTGCCTTTGACGGAAAGGTTGCAGAGGTTGTATCAATATGAACGCACAGCGCAACCAATGAGATGGCATGCGGAGCATTCAACAGATTGTGAAATTAGACATCCGTCAGATGCAAAAGCTTGGAAGCATTTCCAATCAACTTATCCAGAATTTGCGTATGAGAGAAGAAATGTCTACCTTGGATTATGTACGGATGGTTTCAGCCCATTTGGGAAGCATGGGAGACAGTATTCTCTATGGCCAGTCATTCTTACACCATACAACTTACCGCCAAACTTGTCCTTGCGTCGAGAGTTTTTGTTTCTCTCCATTCTCGTTCCCGGGCCAGAGCATCCTAAGAGATCACTTGATGTGTTTCTTCAGCCACTAATATATGAGTTGCAACAACTATGGGCTCAAGGTGCTGAAACATACGATGTTTCGTGTAAAGAAAATTTTCAAATGCGGGCAGTACTTATGTGGACAATAAGTGATTTTCCAGCATATGGTATGTTATCTGGATGGACAACGCATGGAAGCCTATCATGTCCATATTGTCAAGATAACACTGATGCTTTCCAACTAAAACACGGAAGGAAAACGTGTTGGTTTGACTGTCACAGGAGATTCCTACCACCCGATCATCCATATCGTAGGAGTAGGAATTTGTTTACGAAGAACAAAAGGGTGTTTGACAGTCCACCTGAAGAAGTAAGTGGCATCAAATTGAAGGAACAACTAAGACATTTTGGTGCAGATAGAACGCCCGGCGTGGGTGGAAATAGACATGAACCGATTTTTGGTGTAGGGGAACATCATAATTGGCATAAGAAGAGTATCTTCTGGGATTTGCCTTATTGGGAAACTCATTTGTTACGCCACTGTTTAGATGTTATGCATATTGAGAAGAACTTTTTTGACAATCTCATGAACACGATCCTTAACGTTCAAGGTAAAACGAAGGATAATTTGAAGTCGAGGCTGGATTTAGTTGATATATGTGCTCGTTCAGAACTTCATGTTGATGAGAATGGTAGGGCTCTTTTTCCCATATACCGGCTTGATGCGGCGGCCAAAGATGCGTTCTTTGATTGGATTTCAAAAGATGTGGAATTTCCAGACGGTTACGCATCTAATTTGCGTAATTGTGTCGACAGAAACGAAGGGAAGTTTATCGGCTTGAAGAGTCACGATTGCCATGTAATGATGCAGCGCCTCCTTCCGTTTGCCTTCAAGGAACTATTACCAAGGAATGTTCATGAAGCAATTGCAGGGATAAGTGCTTTCTTCCGCGATTTCCTCGGAAATTTCTGAGGAAATTCCGAGGAAAATATTTTCCGAGGAAATTCCGACGGACTTTTACATGTCCGTCGGAATTTCCACGGAATTTTTAGTACCCGGGAACTCAAACCACCAAACATTTTCGCGAAAATTAAATTATAACTTCCGACGGATTTTCGAGGACCCCTTTTTCGTAGGATTTTTGGGTTTTATTAACCCTAGGGAGTTCTTCTTCCTCATTTCTCTTCTCTTCTCTTCTCTTCCTATCGGCCGCCGCGAAAACTCCCCCCCCCTCTCTCTCGATTCTCAGCCGCGAAACCTCCTCAAATCTCCTCTATTTCATTCCACATCATGTAAGTCCTTAATCCCCATCATCCTTAGTTGTTTTGATTAGGATTTGAACTTAGTTTTAAGGAGTTTAGATGTTTTAGATTGTGATTTTGTTAGGGTGATTGGTAAATAGGGGAATTAGTTGGTTTTTGTGTTGATTGTGTTGTTGTTGTTGTTGTTGTTGTTGTTGTTGTTGATTTATAAATTTTAATTTTCGGAAATTATCAATTTTAATTTTCTGAAATTTTAATTTTCAGAAATTATAATTTTTTTGTGATTTAAAACTATTTTTTAAATTAATAAAGTTTTTTCCTATTTATTAAAAGGTTTATTATATTACTGAAATTTTTTTGTGATTTAAAACTATTTTTTAAATTAATAAAGTATTTTCTTATTTATTAAAAGGTTTTTTGTCATTTAAAACCATATTTTTTAAATTAATAAAGTTTTTTCCTATATATTAAAAGGTTTTTTATATTACTGAAATTTTTTTGTGATTTAAAACTATTTTTTAAATTAGTAAAGTATTTTCCTATTTATTAAAAGGTTTTTTATATTACTGAAGCTCTTTTTGTGGTTTAAATTTTTTTTTTAAATTAATAAAGTTATTTTTAATATTTTATGAAACCTTTTTGTGATGAAATTCTAAATTATTACAAGTTTGTTTAAAAAAAATTTTGTGATTAAAACCTATTTTTAGATTTTAGTGTCATTAAAACTATTTCTAAATCTTTTTTTTAATTTATAGGTCTACTGGTGATCAGAGTCGATCTCGACCTCGTCGTCCCGTTGCATGAGGTTCTGGTGGTTCGGGAAGCCAGTTTCGGGATTCTCATGACTCGTCGCCGTCCCAGGGTACCTACCGTACAGCTCCCTCTCTTGATCATGCTCCAGATCCTCTGATCGTTCCGGGAGAGATGAGAGTTGAGGAGTTGGTTCAACAGCCCGGTCGTGAGCGTCTTCCCTATCTCACTGAGTAACCTACGGGACCAGGTCAAACATGGTAATAAAGAGTCTTTTTTTTCTTTAAGTGTTAATCCATTATTAATAATTTGGTCCTTTTTGGTAGGTTCAACCGATCCGGGAACGGGATCAGCGCATGGATCAACTGGATGATGTACTCGGACCTCAAGAAGGGATATCCGACTTTCACTCACTTCCCTCCCCACGAACAGGAGATGTGGTTTCGTCAGTTTGCGGTAAGTATTCTACGTTTTTAAGTTATATTTTTCATTTTTAATATTAATATTTTACTAATTGTGTTTTTTTCAGCAAGAGTTCACTTGGCATCCCCTTCAGACGTCTTTTATACGTGCCAAATTCATCCATAAAGTTATGGACAACTATGGGAAACAGATCTATGAGTGGAAGAAGAAGTGGCGCGTCGATAAGGTATCGGTTTATTAATTTACTTTTAAATTTATTAACTTGTCTTTTTTATTTATTAATCTATCTTTAGATTTATTTAACTTGTTTTATATTTTTTTATTTTTTAAAAGGTCCCGAAGTCGATGAACGAGACGGTCTGGAAGGACTTGTGTGAGCATTGGGAGAAAGACGAGACGGAAGCAACATCCGCCACCAACTCCACCAACCGCAAGAGCGATCGTGGCGGGAAGGGCATAGCCAAGCACAACTTGGGTGCCAGGAGTATTGCCACTCTCAGAGATATAATGGTAAGTTGAATCTCTTCTTTTTTTAATTACTTAAGTATTTTTATGCCTTTATTCTGATTTATAATGTTTTTTTAACTTATGTTTTTTTCTAGGCGGAAGAAAATGATGGCGAGCCGGTTGATGAGTTCGAACTGTTGAGGAAGGCGCATACCAACAAGCATACCGGGGAGATTGATGATGGTCTTATGAAGGAGGTGGTCGACATGATCACCACTCTCAAGGACGACGAAGAATTCCGTCTATCCCAGCTTCAAACCCAGATCGACTCCACTTCGACGGCCTCGGTATCCATGTCCACAGCTCGAATCAACGAGATTGTTGAATCGGTAAGATGTTTTTATAAAAATTCAATTAATTTATTTTTTATTTTTAATTTATAATAATTTCTATTATTAAAATTTGTTTATTTTTTCTTTCAGTCGCTTCCAAAGAAGAAGGGACGTTTGGTCGGTTTGGGTCGTCGAGCCAAATCGGTTCCTCCTTCTACATCACAACCGCCTCCTGATCCGATGGTTATGGAGCAGCTGCAGGACAAGGATAACCGCATAGCTGCGTTGGAGGCGAAAATGGCGGAACAAGAAAAGGGATGGGAGGAAACGAAAAGGGTTAACGAGCGCATGATGGAGATGATGAGGAAGATGTACCCGAACGAGCAGTTTCCGTAGTTTTTTTTTCGAAAACTCTGAATGTTTTTTTTTATTTGTACAACTCTAACTATTACCTAATATATTTTCAATTTAAAATTTTATTTTATATTTTCGAATTTTAATTAAAAATTAAATAATTTATAATTTTGCTAAAAAAAATCATATTTTAGGAAATTCCGAGGAAGCCAGTTCGTCGGAATTTTTCGACAAACACGGCCTTCGGAAATTTCCGAGGACCACCTTTCGTCGGAAACTTCCGAGGACTCTGTTCCTCGGAAATTCCGACGGACAGGCTTCCTCGGAAATTCCGACGGACAGGGGTCCTCGGAAATTTTCGACAGAGGGCTTCGTCGGAATGAAGTCGTCGAAAATTTCTGACGAAAGGCGGTTCTCGGAAATTTCCGAGGAAAGCAGTGTTTCTCGGAATTTCCCGACGAACAAGCTTCCTCAGAAATTTCCGACGGTTAGTTCGGTCCTCGGAATTTCCTTGGAAATTTCTGATGAAATTCCGAGGAAGTGCGTAATTCCGAGGAGATATTTCCGACGACACATATCGTCGGTATGTCCACGGAATTCGTTAATTCCGACGACATACCGACGCTTTTTTCCCTCAGGATCGCGATGTTTTCTTGTAGTGAAAGTAGTCTGCCCAAGTTACATTAGTTGTTGCTTTCGTGTTTGCTCAATTACGTTATTTATTGCTAGTAAAAAACATTAACTAATATTGAAATAATAAACAATTTTTAATTGACTGTAAAAAAGATACTCCCTCGACGACGAAGATGACGATGAGTTTGAAGATCTAGGGTTTCTAGCGATTCATGGGTTTTCACGATTGGGATCTGGGGATTGAAGATGATAGATCGAATCATCTCGATTCACCCCACGATTGTGGTTTATTGGAAAGAAGAAGGCTAGATTGGGGAAATTGAATCTCTCGAGATCGAGAAGCGAAAGAAGGAAGGATTGGATTTGACGAGGATAAGGGGTATATGATTCTTCTTGTCCAGTTTTGGATAGCGTCCTCATCAAGACGACATTACAAGATCCCAAAAATGCATCAGTCAAAGCTTTTGGAGGATCCTATTCGCTGATCTGCACGGGTAAACTCTTATGAATGCAAAGATTTAGAGGGAGGAGAAAGGGTTTTCAGCAGCTCTTATAAGAAAGCCTCGATAACTCCCATAATCATCATTCTTTCTTCATCCTTTCATAAAAAGCTTATTGATTTCGTGGTTCTCTGACTTTTCTCTACAATGACACAAGGTCATTTACTCGGTTCCCACGGAGGCAAAAAGAGTGAGTAAGGAACTCACAAGAGACTGAAGATCTCTGTTCCTCATTTCGACAATTCAGAGCTCATCAAAAGCTACTCCAAACTTGTGGTTGGATGTTGTCTTGATCCGGAAGTGCAAGATACTACGGCTTTGGTGATGAATTTTCCAAAGATATGAAAAATGGAAGATAGAGTAGGAGGATCAGACCTGGGATTCTGAAAGTTCCAGTTCGGTTTTGAACTAAAGGAAGATATCGAGACGGTCTTGAATCTGCAGCTGTATCACTTCGACTATTGGATGGTGGCTCTTGCGAGATGGAAGCCAAAGAGAGAAACCAACTTCCCTTCGAAGATCCCATTCTGGGTCAAAGCCATTGGAGTGCCTTTGCAGTTCTGGGCAGAGCCAACGTTCGAGAGCATTGGCAATGCTATAGGTAGACATGTGGAGGTTGATTTGGACAATGGCTGAGTACTGGTGATTATTGATGGGTCTCAAGAGCTGATCTTTGAGTTAACTGTGGACTTTACAGGCGGTATGTTCCATGAGGGTGAGGAGGCACCAGTTTCATTGCGGTATGAAAGGCTCTTTGGATACTGCAAACTGTGTTTTCAACTGTCTCATTACATAGAGAAGTGTCCTCTAAACAAGAACAAAAAGGATCCAGAGAAGCAGAAGGAAACAAGAGAGGGAACTGAAGGAAAAATATGAGGGAGGTGGACATGAGGAGCGAGCCAGAAGCTATAATGGAGTGGTTATAAATGAGAACGAGGGATATTATGGCAAAGAGAAAGAGGCTCAGATTTATCAGGGGAAGGGAAAGGGAAAGATGGTTGAGGAAGACTAAGATAAGATATGGACAAGGATAGGAGACAAAGAACATAAGAGGCACGCTAACTACCGTAGTGGAGTTCAACGGGAGGAGGGTAGCCCGCGTAGGGAGAGTAACATAAGTCATCGGTAGGAAGCTGTCAAAACAAGCAACAAGGACCAGAGATCAATGCAACATAGAGGCATTCGCAGGGGGAGAAGTCCAGGAACAGGAACAGGAGCATGAGGTGGTCAAAGGGAAGAAGGTGAGATCAGGAACCAAGATCAAGTCGCACACATAGATGCTCCTATGATGGATTCACTCCTATCAGTTGAGTTTCAAGAGGAACCACTCAAGACTCAAGGATCCCCTACAAAGAGCACCACAGAGGCTAAGGTGGAGGGCAATGAATTCAGTAAAGTACAAGATGTTTCTGAGGAAAAAGAAACTGGTAAAAATGGTAAGGAAGCAGAAGATGATCTTCTTTCTCTCACAGACGAGGACACAGAGGACTCAAAAGGGATACAAGAGGACATGAATGTCCCTATGGACACAGAAATTTCGACAATAAAAACAGCAGGGAAGGAAGGTGTGATGTGGAATAAACATGAAACAAGGAAGCGAATCTTTAAGACGACAATTGCAATTGGAGTAACGTCCAAGATGAGAATGGTGCAGGCTCTGACCTCCCCACGCAAACGAGCAGGAGTAAAAATCGAGAACCATAATGGAGAAGGTAATAAGCAGCTGGAAGGGAAGGGGACATCAAACCCTAAACCTTGTCTACCTTTACATTAACCTTATGATCCCATACTTTTATCATGTACTTTTCGGGGTTGTGGTAGTGCTATGGTTTTTAAATTTCTTTTTCTTTAATTCTAGAATAAGCTCTATGAGCATCAATATGGCATTGTTATGTGGCCTAGAGTGTTTTCTAGGTTTATCTAATTCAGTTTTCTGCTGTTTGGGTTTCAAGCATCCGTTGTGGAGCTTCATATGGAATAAAGTGTTTGCTTTGAGTTTTGGGTTATGGAAGGTTATAAAGTATCTACAAGAAAGTCCTTTACGATACATGGCAGAGCCATGGAATGGGAATGTAGAAACTTTTGACGAGTTGAGTTTAATTAGTGGATCACTACGGATTTCTAATAGGAAGACATTGTTATGGCTTTTGAGTGGTAATAGGGGTCACTATGGATTTCTCTATGCCTTGTGGATATTGGCAGGATGCTTCTGCGACCAAACAATTCAACTGGCCTTGGCTGAAAAGATATGGTATCAAGGGTATCTTTTAGGTTTCTGTTTTGCTACAAGAATACCACGAGAAGCAGTCAAGATCCTGTTTTTGGTCTCATTAAACCAAAGGCAGGAGGAGGGCTATAGCAGGGGGAATCTTTAAGGAGTTATATGGATTATTTTTGTGATGGTGCAACATCTATAGACATGGAGGAAACATTTCTTTGGTTAGTGGAAAGGAAAAACCGGATTGTATTTAAAGTGCATAAATATGTTGGATGTATGTGGTGTAGGAAATGCAATTTTTTAGTTATGGTTTAAACCAAGAGGGTGTATGTTTCATGGGTTCAGAAATGAGTAAAGACACTTGCCACTCTCACTGTAACGTGATCCGGCATCATTGGCTTTCTCTCTCATATTGGTGGTTGGAAAGATCTTTATACATAATCAGGCTAGGGAACAAAAAAATCGTAATGGATTACTGGAGAATTGTTTGTTCTGGGAGTGTGCAAGTTGAAAACTTATGGGATATATGGTTAACCAACTATATCACAGCAGGGAATGGGAGCATGTGAAGCATTAATCACGAGGATAGGGTATCGATCACAAGCAAGACCAATGGCAAGATCATTGTTATGGTTTCATATAGAGTCTCATTAAACTCATTGCACCGGCTTAGCAGAGATAAAACGAAAATTATATTATGACAATTCTAAGCTGAAACTGTGGATGGATGGGCAGTAAATACACCATCAGTTATCTCAGAGAGATATGAAGTAAACATAGACCGGATATGTTATTTTTATCAGAGACGAAACAAGATTTCTCTTTTGTTCAGGGATTCCAATTACATTTTGGATATGCAATCTGGTAATGGTAGACCCGAATGAAACAAGCCACTACAAGAAAATAAGGATATTGTGACAAAATATTTCGTCACAATAGAAAATAATCCGTAACAATTTTGTCATTGTTACGTTTTTGATACCAATTCTTAATGGTTGCAATACGTGAGTCACAAATATTTGGTGTAACAAAAAATGTCACAATATTTATGACTAATATATTTGTAATAAACTCATCACACATAGCTACGTTTTATGTTCGTAATAACAATGATACAATTACTTACTTATCAAATTGTCTCAAACCGTCTTAATTTGAGACAGTCATAGTGTGTCAGTTATGTCATAATTTGGGACAGTTACAGTATGTCAATTATGTCACTTGTTGTAACTGGTCTAATGTCCCAAAAACGTCATCATTTGTAAACAATTTAAATCTCATTTTTCTAGTTTATTGCAACAAAGAAATGGTTATAAAAAGTAACATTTTGTGACAGAAAAAAAAAACTGGTGTTTATCCGTCATAATATAGAGTATATCTACGTTATAGAACTGTGGTTGTCTTTTATTATGATGAAAAAGTGTAATTAAGATATAAACTATGACTATATAAAGAAGATCATAACAAGACTTAATTGTCAGACATCATAAAAATCAATAAGAATGATACAAACGTACAGAAATTTAAACCTAAAAAAGAAAACAACAAAAACAAAGCCTAATGTTATCTAGATACATCTAGTCCTTGTTGAGATCTGGATGGAAATCATACGATGTATTCAAATTCTGCCATAAGATAAGAGAGACATAGCCACAATTAGATATAATGTTTGAAGAGAATTAAAGACTGCCTAACAAAGATTAGAGTGAGAGAGTCCTATGAAGTCAATGATGTGTTTTATAACTTGTATAGATATCACTCATGAAAAATATAGGACTCGGCTGGGGAATCCGAATACCTGAGATGCCATAGATAAAGCTGTGGAGGAGTTTGTCGGTCAAGAAAATTTGACTTCGTCCTTTGCTTTGAACTCGAGCACAGCTCTCTCGAATTTTTTTCTTTGTTTAGTCCTGAGAGTGATCTGAAATTAGTAATTGACTTGGATCACATATTCGAAACTACAATAATGAAAATCCTATACAACAATGTACAACATTATAGCTAACAAAAAATATAGGGAATCCCATATAACGAGAAACCCATTAAATGTTTTCATTGAATCAGCAAGAAAGAGATTATAAAAGCAGCAGCAAAATTAGCTACTCCTAGAGAGAAAAATAAAAAGCAGAAACTTAGAATTCTATATTTTTTAAGCATCCCAACAAACCTATTATCATAAGGATTACAAAAAAAGAAGAAGCAGATTCGTTTTTGTTATAGAAGTGGTCAAACAAAATAAACAACTTTTCGTTTCAATCATAAGAAATTGTAGCACAAGGATTCAAAGGTTGTAGGTTCAAAGATTTATTGCAAACATGAAACCTAAAAAAAAAATCATATTTCTATCGTCAATGATGAATGAATAATAATTTTTTTAACATGCTAAAAATCTAGATTAGCAACGACATGAAAAAGACTTCGAAACTCATGGCTTGGAAGACAGTAACTGCAGTCGAACATACGAAGGAGAAACTTAATATGACAACCCACAAAGGCGGCTCCCTCTGATTGAAGTTATTAGATTTTTAGGGTTGAATGTTGATGGTAGGCTATAAGGCTTTTATATACTGAAATAAAAGTTTAAGGGCTGTGACTTTTTACGCAGATAAGTTTTAGTCACAACTAAAATTTTCAAATTTTGGAAAATCTTATAAGCGGTTAATCTGAAATTTAGCATCGAGTGGATGCCTAATTTTTTCTTATTAAAACTTGGCTCTGGTTTTTAAGTAATAACTAATAAAATTATAAAAATTCTTTATTATACAATACTATATATTAAAATCTCTTAAGTAAAATTTAAATGTTAACTAAAAAATGTATATGCCACTAAAATTACGTAAAAGAATGGATTTCCATCAGTTAGCTCAAGATCGAAACAGTAACCTTAATCATCTGATTTAAATTTCATTGCATTTTCTGTTTTTGGTTAAATCTGACATTGATATGTTTTCAATATTTTACAAAGAAAAACAGGGACTCGTGCCTCTGCTATATTATCAAAATGTTGTTTAAATATGTAGATATGGCGGCTAACACAGCATAACTAAGAACAATTTGTTTGATCAAAAGAAAAGGCTTAAGAACTAGTAGCATGATTTTTTTTTGTCAATCTGGTAGCATAATTAGATTTAAGAAAACATGCACATAAGAAAACACTATATTATGCATATTGAAAAATATATATTAACATAACAAACTAGTGTCATATATTTATAACCAAGAACTGTAGTCTCATTACAGTTTATAATGTTTTTTTATCAATTATTAGTTAGTGACTAATTTTTGTCGCCATAATGTAACAATCTGAGACTAGTAGGTGTGTCACTATTTCGTTGCTAGTTGGCGACAAAAAATGGGAAAATTAGTCATAATATTGTCCCAAAAGTTGCTACTATTTGTTTTTGTCACACATTGGTCAGCAGTTGTTACATGTTTCAGTTACGATTAATTTTGTAACATTATTATGACGAATTAGTTACAAATTTGATACAAAATTATCTCGTAGAAAAATTGTTTCAAAAACGTCACATATTTGTGACGGAAAATTATAGTCTCAAATTTTAGTCACAATATCCCCTTTTTCTTGTAGTGAGCGGAGGACTAGCACTTTATTATAATAAAGAATTTCAAGTAAAAAATTTATACTCGAGCAATCGAATGATTGATGTGGAGACTGGAATTCTTGGGAAACATGTTTATTTGTCTTTTGTATATGGTGATCCGGTACAACAAAACTGAGGCCAAGTATGAGAACGAATGACGAGGTATAGTCTTTTAAGAGTAGACCCATGGTTTATAATCAGGGATTAATAAAAAACAAGAAGGACCCCTACGTAGTGATGGATCTTTCCTAGACTATGATAAAATGATAAGGAATTGTGGATTCTTAGAGTTCCCGGTCAGGGGGAATCAAATGTCTTGGTAAGGCAGGAGAGGAAAAGAAATGATTAAATGTCGCCTAGACCGAGCTTTGGCAAACGAGAATTGGCATTCTCTTTTTCCTTATTCTTATACGGAATACCTGGGAATGGTAGCATCTGATCACAGACTAATAGTAGCTCTTATGGAGTATAGAGTATACAATAGACGGAGCCAGTTCAAATTCGATAAGAGGTGGATTGGACATGAGATTTTTTGGAATCTATTGCTCGGGGTGGCAAGGAGTAGGAAACGACACTATGGTCAATTGGTGATAGCTTGTCCTGTGGGAGTGCTGTTAAAGGGTGAGGACCTGGGTTCGAGTCTCACCAACAACCTAATTATGAAGTTAATGAGAACTCATAATGGAGGGGTTAGGGTCGGTGCGATGTAGCGTTGTGAACCTGAGGTCTATGGGACAGTCAGGTCCACGGGACGGGTTGTCACAAAAAAGTATCACAAAAATTGGTAATTGTAAGCACGAAATAGCAGCATGGAGCAAGAACAATCCCCCGTATGGGAAGGAAAAGATTGCAGAACTACAGAAAGCACTGGAGGAAGTACAAACATATAATACAAGGACTCAAGAGAAAATAGTTGAAGTTACTCTGAAACTTCAAGAGACCTACATGAATGAAGAGGAATACTGGAAATAAAAGAGTCGAAATACGTGGCCACATCAGGCGATCTAAATACAAAATTCTATCATGTTTTGAAGGAACAACGTCGCGCTCGGAATAGGATTGTGGGCCTATATGATGAATCTGAATAGTGGATCACAAATGAAAATGGGGTAGAAAAAGTGGATGTGGATTGTTTCGAAGGACTATTTACATCCAGTTATCCATAGATTTTGACGGATTCTTAGAGGAAATCAAACCGACTATCACACATCGAAAGAACATTTATCTGCTTTGGAAAGCGACAGAAAATGAGGTTAAACAAGCATTATTCATGATGTACACAGACAAGGCTCATGGGCCTGATGGAATGACGACACTTTTCTTTCAGCATTCATGGCATATTATTAAAAAGGATCTGACTAATTTGGTAAATGAGTTTTTTAGTTTCTGGAAAAATGGATAGAAGGCTTAACACCACAAATATCTGTATGATCCCCAAGACTGATAGGCCTACAAGAATGACAGAGTTAAGATCTATAAGCCTATGTAATGTGGGATATAAAATTATTTCTAAGGTATTATGCCAGAGGCTAAAAGGCTGCCTACCTGACTTATTCTCAGAAACACAGTCAGCTTTTGTGGCGGGAAGATTAATATCAGATAATATCCTTATTGCTTAAGAAATGTTCCACGGATTATGGGCAAATATGTTTTGTCAAAAAAAAATTATGACAATAAAAACGGACATGAGTAAAGCATATGATAAAGTGGAATGGACTTTCGTTCAAGCTCTGCTCAACAAAATGGGTTTCGATCTGCATTGGGTCAAACTGATGATGGAATGTATCAC
Organism: Moricandia arvensis; assembly: GCA_905132765.1. Classification (NCBI taxonomy): domain Eukaryota; kingdom Viridiplantae; phylum Streptophyta; class Magnoliopsida; order Brassicales; family Brassicaceae; genus Moricandia; species Moricandia arvensis. The sequence continues at coordinate 113,510 of CAJHQP010000898.1, forward strand.
TTCGGTACAGTATCGGGTATTGTTGAACGGGAGTGCCAAAGGAAACATTTTTCCACATCGAGGATTGCGTGAAGGGGATTCATTATCACCTTACTTGTTCATTATGTACATGGAGGCACTAATTGCGAACATTAAAATAGACGAAAAGAACAAAGAACTCATGGGAATAAAGGTGGCAAGGGTTTGCCCGCCGATATCACTCCTGCTTTTCGCAGACGACATCATCCTTTTTTGCCGGGCTAAGAAAGAAGAGTGCCAAACTATTTTAAGGATCCTCAAGGAGTATAAGGCAGTCTCGGGACAACTCATAAATTTCTAAAAATTCTCAATTAAATTTGGATATAAGATCGAGGAATCTACTAGACAAGAAATGAGGGATACCTTGGGAATACAAAATATCGAAGGGATGGGATCATACTTAGGAATTCCGGAGAGCCTGGGAGGATCAAAAACACAGGTCTTTAGTTTCATTCAAGATCGACTGAGTAATAGAGTAAACGGTTGGACTTTCAAATACTTCACAAAAGATCGACTGAGTAATAGAGTAAACGGTTGGACTTTCAAATACTTCACAAAAAGGGGCAAGGAGGTAATTATTAAATCAGTAGTAACAGCACTTCTAAATCATGTGATGTCATGTTATCGTCTCCCAAAGACCAACACAAAAAACTAACTAGTGCGGTGGCACAATTCTGGTGGAGTTCAGGAGGTAATACAAAAGGTTTACATTGGAAGTCTTGGGACAAGCTGAGCAAAAAACCAAAGAGGAAGGAGGCATGAGATTCAAGGATATCAGGGATTTCAACACGGCAATGTTAGGGAAACAATTTTGGAGATTAATCGAAAAACCAAATACACTCTTTTTGAGAGTCTTTAAAGGTCGATATTTCAGGAATGTATCACCCCTGGAACCGATCAAATCTTATTCACCATCTTGTAGATGGAGAAGTATTGTCTCAGCTAGATCTATGGTTTTCAAAAGACTAATCAAAATGGTGGGATCAGGAACATATATATCCGTATAGAATGAGCCCTGGCTCCCATCCACCCGCCTGAGACCAGCACAAAGTAATTTTTCAAATTTCTACCCCAACCTCGTAATGGATTCTCTCATCGACCCACACTCGCGTAGTTGGAACTCTCAGGTCATTCAGACATTGGTGGACGCTATGGATGCACAAATCATAGAGAGTATCCCTTTGAGCAGAATTGTGATGCTAGACACGGATGGATCGCACTTCACAAAAATGGGAAATATTCGGTAAAAACTGGCTGTCAGGTGGAACGTATCTATCGTGATCTAGTAAAAGATGACAAATTGATCGGACCTTCAGTTGTTCCACTAAAAGCATTTTGCTAGAAAGTAAAATGTCTGCCAAAGATGAAACACTTTCTCTGGCAATTGATATCAGGATGTTTGGCAGTAAATAAAAACTTAAAATTAAGGGGAATACGGGGAGACACACTTTGCGCAAGGTGCGGAGCAGATGAAGAATCCATAAACCACGTGTTCTTTGAATGCCCACCGGTGACCCAAGTATGGGCTCTTTCAAAAATCTCATCAAATTCGAATATCTTCCCAACTCAGTCACTTTTTACGAATATAGATCATCTATTTTGAAGAGTATCTCCACAAATGGAGGATCATCAGTTTGTATGGATACTATGGTACATCTGGAAGGGGAGGAACAACAAAGTCTTCAGTAATATTGACATTGATCCTAGAGAAACTCTGCAAGTAGCAGAAACGGAATCTATGGCATGGATAGAGGCTCAAGTTTTGGGTACACAGAATGCTCGTCAATATACAGATAGGATGGAAACAACACCACCATTTAACTCAGGCAGATGGTGCTTTACAGATGGATCATGGAAAGAAAAAAAAATTTCTCTGGACAAGGATAATAGAGTACCTTAAAAGGTTTTGATGGACCGATAGGGGGCAAGAAGCACTCTACTTTATATCCTATTCATACAGAAGTGGAAGTCTTAATTTGGGCAATGGAATATATGCGAAACTTGAGGCAATTCCAAATAGCTTTCGCAACGAATTGTTCTCAGTTGGTGAAGATGGTGTCAGAACGAGAAGAATGATCAACTTTTGCAAGCTATTTGGAGGATATAAAAAACCTAAAGGAAAATTTCCACAATTCTGCGATCGTCCACGTACCACGAACACAAAATTTGAAGACGATAGTTTTGCACGTAGTGTCAAAAAGCAACTGCTTTTTATCCTTCACATGGATGGCGAATTACCAGCTTGGTTCACCGATGACATGGATTATTAAATTTATTTTGATGACGAAAAAATAATTTATTCACTTTTATGTAATATTTTAGAATTTGATTCGTTGTGATATGATAACAAAAAGAGATTATGTACTAGAAATTGACATAGTATTACATATACTACTTTTCCTTCATATGTTAAAATTAATTTTAATAACAGTGTATAATTATAATTAATATTAGTAAAAATTTTAGTAAATTATATATATAATATATATATATATATATATATATTATAAACATACTATTATGAGTAGAATAAAATGTATAGTTTTATAGCTTATGATACTTGAATTTATAATAATTATTATTTTTAGTTTAAATTTGTGTCCCTGCCGGATGATTTGTCTAGATCCGCCACTGTTGACAAACAAAAATAAAAGTAAAAAATACGCTAATACATGTACTATATAATATCGTGAACGAAGAACGTATATTATAGATTATCAACAACGAAAAGTACAGTACATTACCATTGCTTTTTCTGTAAAACAATAGTATAGAGTTTGGCTTATGGATAAAAACATGTGATACAGCTTTTATTTGGGAAATAAAAGAGAGAGAGAGAGAGAGAGAGGGTTCTTGTTTGCTCAATTACAAATGAAAGTTCTTAAAACCTCAAAAGAGCCACTCCAAATCCGCTATCAGATTCTCTCCAACAACTTGTAAATAAAACGAAAAGCGCAGATCCATTCCCAAAGATCGGATCTTTTTTGAGGGTTCTTGTTCCACTCATCTGGAAAGTTGTCAGCTTGAATGTCTCAGAAACATGTTGATTCATCATCACGAAACTCAATCGAATCTTGCACCTTACAGCTCCTCTCATGGCGTCCCTTCCACCGCTCCAAAACCCTAGACCCATCCGAACAGCCCAACCACTCCACCAAACGCCCTTGCTTCTCCGATCGCTCCACCACTTCTTTCTCCATCGAAGCTATGAGCCGTCTCTCCCTCGCCGACGATGACAACGGAGGAAAGCTCTCATCAGCTTCCAATTACAACAGCAAGGGAAGCTTCCGCTTAGTAGCGAGGAAACGGCGCCGTCGCAACTCGAGATCGGTGTCTGGTCGGAGTAGTGATCGAAGCGGGACTCTGAGATGCTGCTCCATCGGAGCTCACGGGACTTGCTCTGATTTTCCGTTTACTGTCGGAACGGATTCGAGTGGCGAGCTGTTTAGCGAAGCGAATTGGGCTTCCGATGTGAGCGAGGCGCGGCGGAGAGATTCCGGCGGAGAGAAAGAAGCTTCCGGGTTTGGGTTCCCCGTTGGTGTCGACCCGATGGGGAACGAATCTGGGTACGGGAGTGAACCTGGGTACAGAGGAGATGTTGAGTTTGGTTATGGTGATGAGTACGATGATGAAGATGAAGATGTGAAGCCATTGTTTTGGGGAGGTAAAAGATCTAAACTTTAAACACTTGTTGGTGTTTGATGATCATTGGTTAGATCATATGAGTGTCTTTGAGACCGAAGATGAATACTTTGGTGTTATCTGATACTTCTTCTGGTTAGTGACTCTGATTTTTTTTGCTCTGCTTGCTTGTCTATGGTCTTGCCGCTGGCATAAAGCTTTAAGGATGTTGCAACATATAGAAAATGTCAGAAAGTTAGGTTAGAGAATGATAAAAATGGTGGAACTATCATTCTATTTTGGAGCCAAAAGGTTTGGTATGTATGAACTATTATTGTGGAGTTGGGGTTTAGCATGTTAGGTCTTTTGTCTGAAATGTTTGGTATCATTTTTTTTGTTTTGGTGATTGGTGGTTGTTTTTGGAAATGGAGCAGATAGAGACTCAACAATGGAGATGTCTGGTAATACCAAATTCTCAGATAGTAAACCTCAGTTCAGGTGCCGTCGGAGAAGACAACATGACTACAAAACTGTTGATTCCATGAAATAAACACATTAACATTTCTATCATCAAGTCCAATTTTAAATGTGATTCACCGACATTCTTTTTGGAGGAACTTTCCATGTATTTTAACAACGCGTAGAGATTTAAGAGCTTCTTCTCTACCAACTTTTTTTTGATATACTATGTATATAATGGATCTGTATTTGTTTTACGTAGCTCCTGAAAAACTTTGCGTTTAATATTTTAGACTGCTTTAATCACCAAAATATATCGTTGGTTTAATCTTCTGTTTATTGTTAGAAATTATCAAGTTAATGTTAAATTTGCAGAAAACCAGATTTATAGAAGTGATAACACATACATTTCGATCAGTTTCGTCCACGTCATTAATTTTGTTGTATTTTAGATCTTACTAGTATTCGGTCCGTGTTACCTACGTACGGGTAAACTGGTAAAGTATTCTTTTTTTTGCCAACTAAGTATTTCTTATTTTTTATGTTAAGAAAATATATTTTATTTTTATATAAATATTAACATGTAATTTTAAATATTTAACATGTAATAATACTACACTAGGTGATTACCCGCGCGCATGCACGGGGTGAAATTTATATATTAATAATTATTAAATATTAACTTTGATCGTCCAACCATGTCATAACTCTTCAAACGTATAATCATGGACCGTCAATATAAGGTTGATTATAGGGTCATGTTTGTTGATATTTTTTAAACCTATTAAATTTACATCGAACTTCAATGATATTATCCCAATGTTATAATTCACTATCTCACTTCGATACAAAGAATTGTATTTTTGAAATGATATAATTAAATAACATTTGAGATCCGTACTTGCGCGGAATATATATTAATTATGTATACAAAATATTTATAAATATTATTATTTATTTGTGTTAATTTACATATTATACAATTTTAAAATATATTGAATAATTGAAGAGCGAGTAACTATTACATATATAATTAAATTCGAATAAGAACATAAATAAAAAATAATCTCTCTTTTTTATTTACAATACTTTTTGTTGATAAAAATTAAAACAAATCATTTATTTATTGTATATAATACATAAGTAAAATTAAATGATATTGACATAGATATATAATATATTTTAATATGAATATTTATTTATTGAAACTTGTTACTCATATGATTGTATTAACATTTTATATTTGCTGTAACAAAAATATTATTCTTACTAATATGAATATTTATTAACTGAGGCTTCCAACTCAATGTAAATTTTGAAATTAATATTTTATGTATTTTATAAATGATATATATATATATATATATATTAATTTAAATGATATTGAAATATATATATATATATATATATATATATATATATTTATTTCAATATCATTTAAGGACAAATATTGAAAGTGTTGACTTGGAGACGAAAAGGAAATTAGGGTTTTGGTTGTTCTTAAATTTTTTTGAATTTCCACGGGTGATTTCTTCTTTAATCTAAAATATGTGTGCTTACGATAGCGTTTCTATTAACTCACATTTTTTTTGTCTTTGTTTTAATTTCGCGCAAGCGAAATGCATGAGCTTCGATTCACTGAGAAAAGATTTTGATTGTAATACATCAACAGAGATCCGCACAGTATGTGGGAGGCACATTATTTATATAAATCATTTTACACGTTATTATTTATATTTTGTTCATTATGTATTATGAAATAATAAATGTATTAAATAAATGATAAGCAAATAAATATTATGTATATAACTAAACTGCAGTAAGCACATAAATTAAATAAATCATTTATTTATATTATATGATACATAATTAAATTTAAATGATATTGATATAGATATATAATATCTTTTAATATAAATATTTAATTGAAACTTCTTAACTCCTATTCATATGATTTTATCAAAATTAGTATATTTGTTGTAACGAAAATTTTAAACATTAAACACAATGAGAAAACTTTTATAGTTTTAGTAATTAATAAATATTTTAATAATTAATGTGAATTTCAAAATTAAAATCTCCAGATCGCAATATCTTTTCAATGAAATTTCAAAATTAACATGTATGTATTTTTATTTGATATATATTTTAATTTTTAAAAATTAAATTATATATATAATATGAATATATATTAAATGATACTTCATATTTATATAGCATGTATGATTTTTTGATCATTTGTATTTTTTTTAACAAAAAAGGTAAAAACATTGTTCACAAATTTTCATTGTAAAACTTTTAATAGTTTTATTAATTTATAATCATTTTTAAAAATTCAAAATATAACATATAAGAAAAAAAATCTAGATTTTATATTATATAATTAATGTGATTGTTTTATTTTTTTAATAATATAAATTAAAAATTGATGGAGGATACAAAAACTATTATCAAATATTTATTATTAAAATAATTAATTTCATATATATGTTATTATATTAGATAATTTCGTAGCTTTTATTTAAGAAAATAATGAAGAATATTTTTATGCATTACTAATCAATTTGATAGTTTTAATAAAAATATAATTTATATTTAGATATACAAATTTACTATTTAAGAAATCTGAGAATCATTCTTAAAATATATAATAACACGTGGTCACACTTAAATGTTATAACCTTCCAAAATAAAAACATTGTTCCAAGAAAATTTTCATTGTAAGAATTTTAACTGTTTTAGTAATTTATAGTCGTTTTGAAAAAAAATCAAAATATAATATATAAAAAAAAATCTAGATTTTTTATTACATGGTTAATATGATTATTTAATATTTTTAATAACAAAAATTAAACAAAAATGATGAAGGATACAAAAATTATTATCAAATCTTTATTATTCAAAACATTAATTATCATATATATGTTAATCATATTAGGTAATTCCGTAGCTTTTATTTAAGGAAAGAATGTAAAGTATCCTTTTATGCACTACTAATCAATACGAAGTTAATTTAATAAAAGTATAATCTATATTTAGATGGACCAACTTTTTTCTAAGGATTTTGAAAGTCATTCTGGTGATGACACGTGGCTACACTTATAAGTTGTAATGCTCCAGGATTAATATATAGGGGATGTTTAGGGTTAAAAATGTACCAACACGGTAACACCACATTCATCTTTGAATCTACAATATATAAAATTGAAAAATTGAAACTAATATTGGAACGAAAAATTAATCCATCGAATCAAGAAACATTGTCTTTTTTTTTATCTGAATATTTCATTGATAACATTGATTGATACAAGATTGAATACTAAAACTGCCATACCACATCAAAATCCTCATAATCCAGACCTGAAAGAGGGAGACTAAAGCTCAAAAGACAAGACATGAACAACTAAACATAACAATAAACATGATGCTACAATCCAGAAAATACCCAACAGAGATACAAGAACAATAACTTAATTGACTATGATTAGCCGGATGTCTTGCCATGAAAAGCAAGAGAGTACAAACCGTCAAGTACTTCGTCATGAAGAGCAGCAACCATCATCTGAACCACCCGTCCACAATAACACCACACAAACCATTTTGAACCAAGACAGAACCCATAAAGAAGCAACACCCAGTAAAATCTCCGACTCAAATGAACCTTCATCTCGACGCTTCAAAGCCATAACCTCATTCTATTGCTTCAACTTCAAGAAGCCACAGAGGATATAACATAAACCAAAGACAGACCAGGAAAACACATTTAATTTTTGAAACATTGTCCACATTAACCATTTTGGTCTAAAATTATTATTTACTAGAATTTAATGATAAAAATAGGGGAAATTGTTTTTTTGAGCCAAAAAAAACACTCTTGTTGTCCCTTTAGTATAAAATCAAATTTGTACCAATTTTTTCCTTAATACCCTTATTATTTTTTGGAATAAATCAAAATAAATGGTTTTGCAAACCAAAAAAATATGAAAAATATAAATAATTGAAGAAATACCTATACCAATATAGTGTTTTTTTTTTGGGTTCAAAAACTTGTTAAATAAAATTTTCAAATTTCGTTCTACGGATTGCAGATGTCGTGTTCTACGAAGTGGAAATCGAAATCCATGGTTTGTTAAGAGTCTATTTTGATTAGAATACGTAATCTGCCTAAAATAAAGTTATCTAAATATTTTTGGAATCCACATTCTGCACTTAACCTAACGCTCTAAAATATGCAGAATAAATAATCTAAAACCGATTCATAATCTAATTATTTGTAGAAATAAGTTTCAAACATACTAACTGTCTTCTACATATATTAGAATTCTATTCTACGGATAAGTACGAAAAATTGCGAAAATATGGGAAGTGCATTTATGAAAATATTTTGCAAATTTATTGTTTCCATATTTGAAAATATCGAATTTGTTAACAAAAAATTGCCCATTATCCTTTCTTCTTCAAATACCTAAGTTTTCCTTTGATTTTTCACAAAATTATCATAAAATTTTTTCCATGATTTCTCTTGCAACAGACGTGTTTTGTTGTAGTGCAAATTGCAAGATGAACGCATATTGCACTCTATATAAATCGTAAAATTTTCTAAACATTAATATACTATAACAAGTTGATTCAGTGAGTTATACACAACAAACACATTAACATTTCTATCGCTCTGATGCTGGTCCACGGATATTCTTGCTGGAGGAACTTTCTAGGTTTACTCAGATGCTATAAGGTAGTCAATGTGTTTGTTATTTTCCAGGTTTCCACGGAGTTTAGACTAACTTAATCAGCATCGTTGATTTGCTCTGTTATTATCATCGGTGATAGCGAAACGTGAAGGTAGTCAAGCACCAAGGTCTTGTAATAATTTTCCACCACGGATTGTTGATGGAGTTGAACTTATCGTGACAAATCTTCTCTTGACGAAGAAAAAACACTGACTTTTCTACACTCTCCACACTATAAATTGACTTAGTTTCTCATGAACATCTTAAAACAAAGCAAAGAGAAAAATATTGTAAGAAAAATTACAGAGATATGTTCGTGAAGCTCATCACCATTATCTTCTTCTTCAGCCCACTCTCTCAATTTCCAAAATCATCTTCCCAAGTTCTTGACTTCACTTACAATGGCTTCCCTCCACCATTGACTGACATAGCCCTCCAAGGGATCGCCACCGTCACCCCCAAGGGTCTCTTGATGCTAACCAACTACACTGTGAGGAAAACGGGACACGCCTTTTATACCAAACCAATCCGGTTCAAAGACTCTCCGAATGGCACCGTTTCTTCCTTCTCCACAACTTTCGTCTTCGCCATTCATTCAGAGATCCCAATACTTAGTGGCCACGGCATAGCTTTTGTCGTTGCTCCTAACTCAAGCTTACCTGATGCAACGGCAAGTCAATACATCGGTCTCTTCAACATCGGAAGCAACGGTAACGATACAAGTCATGTTTTTGCTGTCGAACTGGATACCATCCGGAGTACAGAGTTCGATGATATGGACGATAACCATGTCGGAATCGATATCAACAGCTTGAGATCGGTGGAAAGTTCGCATGCTGGGTACTGGGACGAGAAAGGTCGGTTTAAGAATCTGACTTTGATCAGTCGAAGACGGATGCAGGTTTGGGTTGATTACGATGGTCATACACATCGAACCGATGTAACCATGGCCCCTTTCAAACATAATAAACCTACAAAACCGCTTGTTTCTATGCCACCCAAGGGTTCAAGGAGAAGAACCTTCTCGGAGCAGGTGGGTTTGGAAGCGTTTACAGAGGTCTCATGCCAAAGACAAAGAAAGAGATCGCTGTGAAAAGAGTCTCAAACATTTAATTGCCAAACATCCTTTTATGAATTAACGAACAAAATTAAAAGTTCCAAACACTTAACCAAACACTAGAGAACGTTTTCTTGGCTCAATAATCTATAATGTTATTAATGCTGGCAAGAGCAAAATCAGAAGAAGAAATTAAAGTAATTTTCTTACAATTTCTACCACCAATATTGTATCAAATCTCTCACACTAGAGAAAGTGAATTAAGGTCTCAACCAGATATCGATGAAGAAATTTTTTGCAATAGTGGAGTTTGATCTCTCTCCACAAAAATTTAAGTCTCTCAAAATACAAATACTATCTTTATTACACAAATTTGTCGGATACGATTATTTTGTTTTGAATATTTTTCACAATCTCATGACGTAGTACTCGATAAAAATTCAAAACATTAATAAGTGTTATCTTCTGTAGCTATAAGAGCAAAGTCCACCTTCAGAAGACAGCAAACAACTATAGAACTTAATGAAGAAATCTTTTGCAAGTGGTATTATCCGTATGTGCTACTTTTAATTTTATTTATGAATTTTATATATATATATATATGTTTTTTGTAAACTACTATGTATCAGTTGTAAAACCAAACTCTTACTCTCATATTTAGGCATGTCACTTTTTACATTGAACTGAATATTGAACCGGATTCGATCCAAAATGGACCGGTTGAAATCGGTTTCAGATATAGCTAAATTATCCAACGAATACTGTTATGAATACATGTGGATATCGGTTCGGAGACCCATTTAAACTGGAATTTATTTTTCAAAATCACTTAGTTGGGAAACAACACATGCATTACCCCTGGATTACTTCAACTTTGTTGTAGTTACTTTCATATTACATATATACATATGATTTATGCTCAATTATTTTTAAAAAATTTAAAATAATTAAAAATATAATATTTTGGTTTAAAATGACATATCCAAACCGACCGGGTACTGGTCGGAACCAAACTGAAACCGAACTGAAATATTACCAGGTACTATATGGGTATAATTTCTCTATACTCAATTTATCTGGAACCAAACATGTCTTATCCGGAACTGACCTGAATACCCAAAATCTACTCTCATTCTCCTACTCGTTCATTCATTTCCTCTCATATTTTCTCCTTCTTGTAATCGAGAACATTTATACAATCTTCTTTTTAAGAAGTTTTTAATAAATAAATGATGTTTCATCTTTTTTAATTTTATACTTTGTTTTGATATTGTTATTATTATTATATTTTTCTTTTAAATAACTGGTTTACTTGACCATATTTATGTTTCTTTTAATTTTAATCTATGTTTTTATTACTTGTGTTTAATTTTAATATCTCTATGAAAATAAAGTATCATAGCATGGTACAAAAAAACAAGTATGTCATTAATCTAATTTGTTTAGGTGTATAATTTTGTAAGATCATATAATTTTAGTAATAGAATTTTTCATTCAGAAATTATAAACGGTTTTTACCAAAACATTATAAACACCTAATATTATACGACTGTCAAACATCGACGTAACAACTTCAAATAGAATAAAAACAATGATTTTAAGACATCCCAACACTTTATACCATAAAATTAGTTTAAAGCAACATATCATAAATTTTATTTTAGTACTATGAAACATATTGAACTATAATATTATTAATTTTTAATTATTTTCATTAAATAATTAATGTTACAGTAATTTATTTGAAAATATGTAACATTTGAAGTTTAAAAGAAAAAGATATTATCAATGTTCTTATGTTTCATATGTATATATATAATGTATCATATTTCTATTTAGTTATATATATATATATATATATATTTTAATAAACAAACATTTGTAAACCAATTTAATACGATAGGATCATATTAAATTGTAGTCTAAATAATTATTAGGTTCATTCTTATTCAGTTTAAGAACATTGCCAAGAAGAAAATAATTTGCAAATATTCTCAAATTCCAACATGCTTATTCAGTTATTTGAGCCTTAAAGAAAGTTGTGTAGGTACTTGACAATATCCTTGAAAGTAAACTTCCGATAAACCGATCAAGAACACACTTAGCACTGTCATCAGAATAGTTTTTCCTAATGCTTTTAAAGATGAGGCCACAATACAAAGTTTCAAAGAGGGCCAAATATTTCGAACACCAAGATTGGACTAGTAACACTTGAGGGATAATTCCAAAATTTACAAATATGGACATTGCTAGAATCCACAAATTAATCAGTTGATTTTGATCACTAATCACTGGGGTTTATTTAAAAAAAAACATTCCAATTTGTGGTATTTAATAATAGTTGTTGAAACATATTTTAGAAATTGATGTGACTATTTTTTATTAAATTGTACTTCATCTTTCAGACACATTTAGAAAAAAGCTTTATTGTCGATTCGTCCTCTCTCCTCTCTCGAAGAAAAAAAGAAGAAGAGCCTCCGTCGGTGTTCCTGCTCGGCCAGCGTCCGTTGGCCCTCGTGCCACGGCGTTGAGCATGTCCGTGTGTCTTGTGTGTTGTTTCTTAGTATGGTCTTCGATCTTCTTGCTGTGAGATGAAGCAACGGGCACAGGTTGAGCTACGGTTCGATCTAGGTGGGTTTGTGCCAGATCTGAAGGTGATGAGGCAGCAGTGACTCTCTATAACCTGTCTATGGCTTCCTTCCCTGATGACTCAGATCTATCCGTTTTCCTTTCTATGGGCTCTGCTCCGGCTTCTTATCCTGCAAGTGAATCAGGTTTTCTTTATAGTTATGTGTTCTTTTATGGAATCTAGTTAGTTGATTGGTGTTTGTCTCCCATTTCAAGAAATTACTGGGGTTTCTATTGATTTTCAGTCCTAAGCTTGTAGTGTTTTTGGGTGTTTGTTGATGGTGTGAATGTTTTCCTGTCTATAGCTACCGGTTCTTTGTTGTATTCGGTGGCTATTGACGGGTTTGACCTCGTTATCTCCAGATCTATTGAAATTGGAGTGTTTCTTTGTCGGGCTTTTATCGAGGCTTAGCTTGGACGCAATGAAGTTGTGTCGCTGCCGTATCTGGAAGAGAATGTGTTCCTAGAGTGATTCTATCTTGCCAGGTTATAAAGTCTGGGTACTTTGAGTTGGAGAGATTTGTTCTCGGTGTTGGTAGAGGTTGATGTTATCGTTTGGTGGGCCGAGGGCGACAACGATAAATCTCGTTCAGAGGCTTTTGCAAGTTTAGTGTACTATTATCAAGGTGGATTTGTAATTTCCAAACGTATGTATTTTTGTTTCTTGTTCATTTAAGCTGTGCCGGAATGGATTTTAGTTGCCTTTCCTTATGCTTTTGTTTCTGGGGTTTCTTTATGTTTCAGTCAGCTTGGTATGAATTGTTGTATTCTTCTTGGAATGAATTTTTTCAGATGGAAAAAAAAAAAGAAAAAAGCTTTATTGTCAAAGTGTTTATAAAATGAACAACAGTGTCTACATTTTATAAATAAAACAAGTCACAAAGGTAAAATCGTCCCCCATGGGATCAAAATCTGTCAAAACAGTTTTAAAACAGAAATATCTTGTAGCTTTCGTCTTTTACTTGGACTTGACTTTGCTTTGGCGTTTACTAGTTTTCCTTTTAGGTCTTTGTTTCTGATGGTTTCGAGGGTGTTCATCATCTACTTCATCGTTTGGATTTACTTCCTCGAACCTGACCGGTTTAATTATGACCCCTGTCTTCTTCACAACCTACACACACAAATGGTCAAATCGCACAAGGTCAAAACAAGTACAACAATTTGCGACATGGGTTGTAATGAGAGTTTGACAAAGTAATGAAGACGAACCTCTGGTCGGTTTAGTTCACCAACAATGGTCGAGGGATTAAATTCGGGACCTATAGGCATACGCATACTATGCTCGAAAACTTCCTTTGATGTATAAGGGAATGGTAGAGTCGTTGTATGAAGTTTCTCAGCCTGTCATAAAAACAGATAGCATGATGAGCATTAGAGATTGAATGGTTATCAACAAATTAAGTTGGAGTGAGACACTACTGACCTTTTTATCGACTTTCTCTGATATGATAACATGTTTAAAACGAGCGTCTTTCCTTGTTTTGAGACCTTGCTCCCACTCTTTCTTTTCAGCTTCGTGTTTTTGAACCATTTGTTTAGATATACCCCTCTTTCTTTGGAAATCGGTCCAATCTCCCCAACCAGGAACTAAAACCGGTTTTTCGGGTTTAGGAATTTCCTGATTCAGAACCTCTTCCTTATCCTTCTCAAATTCATCCAGCACATCATCACCAGCAAAAGCACGGTTTATAAGCTCTGCTTGAGAATGAATCTCAAAGGTTTCCTTCGACGCAGATGTCAAAACTCCGTCCACCATTTCCTCTGCTTCACTCTCTGAATCTTCACTTTCATCATCTATCGATCCCTTTTCAAGATTTTAAACAAAAAAAATACACAACGGTAAGGAACTATAAAACAGTATAGTTCAACTGAGACTTGCAGAAAGAAAAACCTTTTTATCTTGAGCCTGTGAGATGGGCGTCTTCTTTGATGCTTTTTTGGGTTCTGTGTTTTTGCAGCCTGACATCTGCATTACATACCAAAAAGGAGTTAACAAAAGCATAACACAAAGAAGAGACCAAGCCTGATGTAAAATAACATTAAAATTAACCTTCTTCCAGGAGCCTGATGCAAATAAGGCAACATCGAATGTTGTCTTAGATGCTGGATTTCCAGCAACATCATCAAACTTCTGTAGACAAAGAATAGATTATTCTCAGATATTTCAAAGAAAGAGAAGAAAGAACCATAATGAAAAATAAAGATACCTCAGTTTCTGTAATGGTTCCAGTGTTTCTAGCAGGTGAGGCATTATCTCTTACAGCCTCTATGTCATTACCTTCTATGCCAGCCATATCATTGTCACTATCACTGTTGTCATAAAAGTTATCTGAATCCTTTTTGGACTCTTTTGGAGCTTCCACTTTAGCGGTTGCACCAAACACTCTTTTACCACTAACACTAGCGGGTTTTTTAGAGTTTTCTCCGCCAGAATTTTCCCACTCTTCATACTCCTCCAGTGCACGTTTCGCTTCTTCATTAGCTTCCTCGTTTTTCTTTTTCATAGCACGGGCCTAACCAAACAAAAAGGAAAAGATGAGACAAAACATGAATGAAGAAAGTAAAAATTGTTATGAGAAAGCAAAGCAAACTTTACCATGAAAGGTAATGACATAAGACCAGAATTGGGCACTTCATCATCTTCCAAAGCTTTCAATGTCTTCTCCTTCGCCTTTGCTATCAATCTCGAAGGAGTATCCTCATCTGAACCATCATTCAACTCTTCCTCATCGTCGCTCTCATCACTGCTACTTCCATCTCTCATTGAGTTCATCTTTCTGGACAAGTTAGCATTCATTTGAATTTGTTCAGCTATAGCTGCACGAGTTCCTTCATATTTCACATTCAGTCCACGCTGTATCATGCGTTTCGCCCATTTTCCTGTGTTTTTGTGCTTTAAAGTCAAACGTTCCTGCACAAGCACATAATATATGCACAAATAAGACAACTTCTTTACTTTTTTGCGAGTGACTTGGTGAAAATAATGTGCAGTGAAGAGGAAATTTTAGACTCACCTCTACTCTTCTAGCTTCCTGCCTCATAGCCTCTTCTTTAGCCATTTCTGGGTCCATTAATGCTCCCAATGACGAGTTCTTCAGGTCTTTGTTTTTGAGGCGATGATAAGTCTTAGATTTAATCTTCTTTATTCGTTTACTTTTCTGCTCATGACGGAAGAGCAGGTTCCGCATCTTGGCAATCTGGTTACGGTCCTTTATGTGATCTTCCATAGAGACCTGCAGCACAGAAGTTTATACCAAACAATTACATCAGAAATTTACCATAAACTATGTTCAATGTCAGATCAATTTATATACGTCAAATAGATCACAGAACTTGCCTCGTTCAATTCAAGAAGGCGAGCGCCATCATCTCTGTGAGCCTCCGAAACCTCCTTATCATTGAGAATAGAAGCCATCTTCTTCTCAAACTCAGTCCTGGGTTGAAATTCTGATGCTATTGCGCCAACCGTAGAGTAACCAAGATCGACATCTTTGTTAAAGTAAACAGTTGGTGCCTCCCTATTCTTCTTTACCAAATGCACCCACTTACTAAACTCCCCATCAACTAGGCGTTTCACCGCTTTACGCTCCAGTCTCTCTCGTTCAGGCTTTGGCAGAGGCGCATGAACAACATGCTTAGTATCCTTCCGCATCCGGGCAATCTGCTTGCTTGTTTTTTGATATCCAGGTGTTCCTTCAAGAGGCGCCAAAAAGTCTTCCTCAGTGAGGACGTTTTTACCCTCAAGAACATCACGGGTAGGATTGAATTCACCCTCTGGATAGGCTTCCGTAAAGAGCACAGGTTTGCTCTTACTCTCACCTGAAAAATAAAAGAGCATAGATGGGTTACATACACAGCTTACAAAAGCAATGAAGCAGCAGAGATAAGCAAAAATATTCATAGAAAGTCTCAGTCTTCTCTGTCAATACCTTCAAAGGCTGCACTTGGCATTCCTGTGAGAGATTGCAACATTCGTGTGTGTCTATCATCATCGTCACCTTCTGCTTCTTCATCATTCTCGCTGTTCACATCATCTTCTGAGTCCACGTTTTCATCCTTCATTGGTGATAAATACAAAATTAACCAGTAAGCAGCATATACCAAAGGAAAAAGTTTCCAGAACTAGATCTAAAGCAGTAATCTCCAAAGAAAACCCTAGAACTGAATCAAACTTCCAGACAAACACGTCTCATCTATTGTAATTATATATTGCAATTCATACAAAGACGACGGTAAGAAACACAAGAGACAATCCAGACAAAATCAAGAACACGTGTACGAAGTCACAAATTTTCCAAGAAATAAAAAGGAAAACATAAAATCAAATTTCTAGACCAAACACATCTCTTCTATTGTAATAAGAAAAACAAAAAAAAAAAACTGCAATTCATACAGTGACGGGCGACAAGAAACAGAATCAATGTCGGAGTAAGAAGCAAACGAACCTCGAAATCCTCGGGAAGCTCGTAGTCGTAGTTATCATGGCGGTCGTAACGGTTATTCTTCCTGGATTCCTCTTCAGGGACACCTTCTTCGTACTCGTACAAATCGCCGCCGTGTTCATCATCGGAATCGATCTCATGGTCGTCTTCTTCGTCGGAGTTCAGAGGACGTTTCTGGTTAGCAATGACCTTGAGTATTGAGTTGGGCAAGTGAGGACCTTTCTTGTTCTTCTTTGACTTAGCTAGGGTTTTGGAACTTGATGATGATTTCCTCTTCACGCCTCCCATGGCTCTCTGCTTTTTCGTGTAGACGACTCGAGTGAGATTTGGAAGAGAGGTACATTCGTAGGGTTTCTCACCCTTAAATAGTCAAATCAAATAGACGGTCTGGTTAGTTTAGGTTTAATTTAATTGACGGTCTGGTTGGTTTAGTGTTAATCAAATTGACAGTCTGATTGGTTAATATCTATACATAATAGTTATACAAATTCGAAATTAACTAAGAAGAAAAAAAGAATACATTTGAAGAAAAAGAAATTATTTAAATATTGCTATGAACTAAACCGGTTTACTAAATCTTATTTTGGTGTAGATGAGCTTAAAGAAGCTTTGATATCCATAATCTAATATTTTTGGAGAGGTTATGACTCATGAATGTTGTTGTTGACATTTTATTCCATTAAGATTGTTGTCAAGAACCCAACATTGTTAATTAAAGCTGTAAAAGAATGAGAAAATTCCATAAAAATACTCTAATTAAATTTCATTAAGCGTTTTAATACCCAAACTTTTTCGATATTCAGTTTAATATCTCAACTAATTATTTTGTTCATTATAATATACAAATTTTTAAAAGTTTGCCCATTTACCCCAAAATTTATTTATTTTAATTAAAAATGCTAATAAGTTTCAAACAAAAATTAAAAAATCTAAGATCTCACAAAAACTATGAAAATTTCTAATTTTCTTTTAATATTTAGAAAATAAGGTAAATAAATTAGCGAGAAAAAATTATAAATTTTTAAAAATAATTTTGAATGTAAAAAAATAAATCTGTTTTCTATTTCAAAAAATAAACTAAATTTAATATTTAAAAATAGAAAAATTTATTACAAAATTTAAGATTAGAATTTTTTTTTACTTTTATTAGAATTAAAACTAGAATTTTTGAGAATTGTTTTGTAAATTTTAGAGATTTTTTAAGTTTTATTTGAAATTTATTAGTATTTTAACTAAAATAAACAAACTTTGGGTATTAAAATGGACATATTTTAAAAAGTTTGTATATTATAATGAGAAAAATAATTAGTTGGGATATTAATATGGATAGCAAAAATAATTTAGGTATTAAAAAGCTTAATGAAATTTAGTTGAGGTATTTTTATGGAATTTTTTCTAAAAGAATTGAAACAATATATTATTTTTGAATACAAAAATTTATATTACAAAGATTGTTGCTTTACAACTTATATAGTACTAGAGTTTTTCTAAAGCTCTAGACGACCTCTTACAATCTACTTACAAGTGTCACAATTGTAATTTTTAGATTTAGACAGCTAACAGAATAAATTGATTGTGAAGGACCACCATACCAATTAGCTCTTTCTTCAGTATTGTACTTTTACACCTCTTTCTTTGGAGTTGCAAATGTTCTTTCTTTTGGCGCGTTTTGAGTTTGATTTGGTTGAGATGGGCTTTAACTTGATCTCTGGCCCAATATCATCATTTGACGGTTGTCCACTCATGAGTCCATCTTGTGACTATCTTCATCATGAACCAACTCTTTCTAAGACAGAGTTGTTGTACTACACACACACCCCTGACAAACTTGGGAGTTCAAGATCCCAACACCAATTTTGGTCCTCAGTAACTCAAAGGGACTTTGTAATGATGTCAACCAACTGCATCGTTACAGGAATGTGAGTTAATTCGATCAACCCAAGTGCAACACATTTTCGAATGTAGTGATAGTCAAGTTCAACATATTTCTGTGAAACACTAGATTGGTAGATAAATGAACAGCAAACAGGTTGTTACATTGAAGAAGTGCTTGGCTTAGTTAAGGAATTTGAATGTCACGAGAAGAAAGTTGACCCAGGTTAACTCAACTGAGGTTTGAGCTAGCGTTTTGTACTCCGCCTCTGTAGACGACCGTGAGACAGTCGGTTGACGCTTAGCACACTATGACACCAAGTTCAATCCTAATAACAAACCGAAGTTGGTTATTGAAAGTCGCGTATCATGGCAACCCGCCCAGTCACTATCATTATATGCCATAAGTGATAATGAGTTGTCTTTATACAAATTTATACCATATGCCATTGTACCTCTTATGTAGCGAAGGATCCGTTTTTTATAGGTGAAGTCACTTAACGTTGGAGCATGCATTCATTGACACACAAAGTTGACAGTAAAATGAATGTCATGTCGTGTTAGCGTCAACTACTACAACTTTTCTGCAATGCTTCAAAAGTATGTTGGTGCAGGAAATAGCTCATTATCTTTGAACGCAACATCCAGACAAGTTAATAATGGTGTTGGCAAGGGATTTTCAGTGTCCATGCCAGCTTCATGAAGTATCTTTTCTGCATAGGTATTTTGATCAAGAAATAGCTCATGATCATAATATTGAGCTTGTATGCCAAGAAAGTAGTGGATATCGCCCATGTCTTTCGTAAAGAAAGTTAGGCTTAGAGCTTCGATGATATTTTCCACTATTTCTTAAGAGTTACCAGTAAGAAGGACGTCATGAACATACAAGAGCAATGCCATAGTCTGATCTCTCTAATGGAATGTGAATAAAGAGGGATCAGTTGGACTGCACTTGAAACCCAATTCAAGCAAGAAAATTTGTAAATTTATTGAACCATGCCCTTTGGGTTTGCTTGAGACCATAAAAGAGCTTTATGGAGTTTGCAAACATGATTCAGATAAGCATGATCAACAAGTCCTGGAGGTTGCTCAACAAACACTTCTTCTTGCAACTCTCCATGTAAAAGGCATTTTTGACATCTAATTGCCTGACTTTCCATCCTTTGGCCACAGAAACTCTTAGAACCACTCGAATATTTGATTTTTTTCACCACTGAATTGTATGTTTCCACGAAGTCTACGCCTTCGTCTTGGTCAAAACCCTTAGCTACCCATCATGCTTTGAGCTTGTGAACTGTTCTGTCTAGATTAAATTTTATGGTGTAAATCTAACGGCTTCCTAAGACATTCATCTCAAGTTTTCGAGGAACTAGAGACATTTTTCCATTCTCACGTTGAGCAGTCATCTCATCAGTCATTGCATTTGTCCAACCCTCATGTTCCAAAGCTGATGTTGTGGTCTTTGGATTGTCTAAGATTATCTTGTTTGAAAAAGATCATAGCGAGAATTTTTGTTTTCTTATACCACTTTGCAGTCGTGTGTTCATAGAATGGGTATGCACAACTGCAGGAGCCTCTGTAGAAGAAGATTCTGCAACTTCTCATGGCTCTAGAATCTATTCAGAGACTGGGTCCTATACATGTATGTCATAAACTAGTGAAGCAACTTCTGCATCATGTTGTTTAACTGTAGGAGGAGGAGGAACCGGAAGAACATAATCTGATGGAAGATGATGAATAATGAAAGGAGTTGACTGCCAAACCTTGAGAAGAGGATTAGAGTAAGACTCAACATAATTTTTGTAGCAGTGTTCAAAGGGAAATGTTTCTTCATCAAATATGACATGGTGAGATATATATATATATATATATATCCTTCCATTTGGTGGATATAAATATCAGTATCCTTTGTATTGAGCATGGTAGCCAAGAAAGGTATATTGAAGGGACCGAAGATCAAATTTCTGATTCATGTATGGTCTAAGGCATGGGTAAGATAACCAAATACTCTCAGGAATGAATACTCAAGTTTACGTTTATGAATCAACTCAAAAGGTGTCTTGAATCCAACAATAGAGGAGGGTAAGAGGTTGCTCACATAGTTGGCAGTATAAAAGGCTTCTACCCACTTTTTGAAAGGGGTATTGCATTGGAACGTCATGGCTAGGCAAGCTCAGTGAGGTGGTGATGCTTGTGCTCAACAAGATCATTTTGTTGCGGCATGGAGGGACATGAAATCTGGTGTTAGATTCCATGAGCTGAGAAATGATTATTGAGAAGATGGCTGGTAAATTCACCTCCACCATCACTCTAAAATACTTAATCCTAGTGTTGAGTTGGTTTTAAACTTGTTATTGAAAGGAAACAAAGACTTGGAAGAAATCAGACTTGGCCTTAAGAGGAAACAACCATAAAAACCGAGAGTAGTCATCCACTAAAACATCATAGTATTTGAAACCTTGATTCGATACACTAGGTGATGGTCCCCGAAGATCACAATGTATTCGATCAAATGGGTGCCACAACATTAGACAAAGAAGTAAAAAGGACAACTTAGAACTCTTTCCCATCTGGCAAGGCTCACAGATGGTTGATGTGCTTCTCTTATTCCCATAGATATCTCCTTGTTGTTCTTGATATGTTGAAGAACCTGCTAGTTTGCATGAGTCAACCGTCTATGTCACACCAGGTCACTCGTAGTCACCTGCATGTTTGAGTAAAAAGCAACAAACTCGGAGTTCTTCAAGACATACAAATTATCATATCGTGGTCCTTGGGTCACCACTCCTTGCGTTTGTAAATCAATCACATAAACCCATTTAAAATAAAAAAAAATACACCACATGGATAATCTCACATAGTTTAGAGATTGATAACAAAGACTTTTATATTCTTGGACAGGCCAACACATCAATTAAGCGAATGCTACCTTGAGGAGTATTGATGATCATAGAACCAAAATGAGTGATTGGAAGCTGATTTCCATTCACAACTAGGACCATTTCAGAACCATGGTATGGTGCAACATTATGAAATGAGGAAGATGTTGCAGTGATATGAGATGTAGCCCCTAAGTCTGAAAACCACTCCTTTCCACTCTCATCAGACACATGAAACGCAGCAAGAGCTTTTGGAATGTCTTCACTCTAATAAGCATTGTCAAAGCGATTCCAACACTTTAGTGCATAGTTACCAGTCCTTCCACAAATCTGACACACTGGTATGTTGCTTTCGTTCGACTGAGACTGGTTCCAACCAGTGGAAATTGACTTGCTGGGAGAAACCACGACCCCTTGTTGAGTAACCACCTCATCTTCCTTTTTTCCCAAATTGAGAGTTGAAACCACTGTGACCTCTTTGATTGTTGTTGTTGTTTCCAGTGCGTGAGTTTGGAATGCACTTAAAGGAGTCACATCAGCTCGAGGTTCGTAAGACTGAAGTCGTGTATGGAACCATGTGACTTCAGACACCATATCACAGAAGTTAGGAGGTGGAAAGCGAGACATGGAGCTCTGGAAAATCGTAGATAACAGTCATAAGCTTTGTCATACTTCTGGTTGAAGTAACCAACTAGAGGATGCGTTTATAAAGATTCTTAAACTTGTACATTTTTTCAAATCAATTAAAATACACAAATGAATAATATATTGTAGTTTACAGTGAAACTGTCTTACGAAGTCAAATCTAAATTCATATTAGCGAAATGAAAACCGCACAATACAAAAACAAGTCCCATAATTATCAAATTGTTGGAAATGAGGTGGTTGATACTTGATCATTAGTTAATGTCCAAAAACACTATTCAAGTGTTTAGTACTTGTAGTTGAATTTGACTTGGATCATGATCGCATCTTGATTTGTGTCGTATGGTAGACAATATATTTGTTATACAATAACATCCCGTGCAAAGTAAAAAATCAATTCATAAACTTGACTTTTGTGGGACACAGGTTTTGTGAAATGTGATAAAATAAAACCATGGTGCTTGAATGATCCACTGGTTTGCCAAGTGGGACAACAACAACATTGTCTTCTAGTGTCTTAACCTTTGAAGGTTTTGGTGCTATTCTCCCTACACATTTTTTGATGCCAACCATCATAATTACAAATTCAGTTTCACATAGTATAAAAAACATAATTCCTAACTCATTGCGGCTGGGGATGTTATGGAGAGGGCAAAAGACCTTATTTCTACGTTCTTGTAAGAGTGTTGGCTTATATAGGACCACCCTAGCCTGAACTACTCAAGTATGGTCATTTTTTGTTTGTTTTACATAGCCGGTTAACTCCTAAGGCCACATGGTAACTAGCACTGAACCAGACCTTTCTAAGACTAGGTCGGTTAAACCCGTTGTGACATAGCTTATGGACATCAAGAACTTGTGTGAAATATGAATGAGACTATTTGTGTACCTTAACTTCCCCGGGGGCAAATTATCCGCCTCAGAATCCGGATATATAAGCTCATTCATGTCTCCCAAAGCAACCTAGAGTAGTTATGATCATTAGGATACATAAAAAGGCAGCTTATGTGCAGTGCTATAGGAAAAAAAGAGTATTACCTCGCAGAGGATCAGAACGTTGGCGTTGGAACCACTGTTAGTATAGCAGTAGTTCGCACTCTTGGAGAACATATCCGCAAAGTAAACCCCTTTCCCGAACCTGTAACCACTTACATGCGCTTCAAGAGTAGCTGTCCAAAGACATGTTTTGTTGTCTCGTCTCATAGTAGATCACTTCACTATGCAATGAAAATATAAGAGAAAAAAAATAATTGACAAGCTAACTTATCAGCTTCAACAACTTTCGAAGGTCTAAATAGTTGAGCAATCTCAACCGTGTATCCTGAATGTGGTTTTGCATGAGTGTTCTCCATGTATTTGGAAAACTATAAAAACAATCATGTTTGATATACTAGAGTTAAAAAAAAAATCCTCCCAAGTTCGCAAACCCAAAAATATACAATAGAGAACTCTTCTGGATCTGCTCCTACTGGTGTCAATCAACAGTTAAGTTGTTGGTAGTGATAATATAAAGGATCATCCGACAGCCATTGCCAAAAAATAATGCCATAAAATTGGTGATGCAACATATGATCTTACTCATATTGACCTTTGGTTTTAATTTTCTTTTTCTATTATTATTATTCGTGATTTTCGGTAAACTATAGTTTCTTATTACTATAGAGATTATGATTAAGACTTTAGGATAAAAGTTAGATTCGAATTCTTAAAGACTTAGCTTTCTTCTTAGTATAAACAGCGAGCTCTTGAATTTGTAAAAGTCACCTTATTATTAATTTTATAAAAGAAGCTTTGCTTTTTCTTTTGATTTTCAGCTAGATCCTCGTAGATTACGTTTGGGCATTCTAAAACTAAACAATCGAGACTAAAAATTTATTGGTTACTACATCAATTAGAGAACTTTATAACTACTTGATTTTATGCCTTAAAACCACATAGACTGACTAACTTACCTTTGATCCCTGGTTGATGGACAACAACTTTGTCGCGAATTCAATTTCACTGAATGCTTCAACCTTACATCAAATAGTGATGTGTTAAAATTTATACATAACATGTATCACCAGACTATTAATTTCTGAAGGCCAAAACTAGTCAAGTAGTAAAACAGTAGAAAGAATTACCAGTTATATTTTCTGTTTCAACTTTTGGAGTTCTCACAATTAAAAGAAAATTAAAAACAATTAATTTTTTTATGAAAGATGAAAAGTTCTTAAACAGAACTTTAAGAACCCATTAATAACATGAGATAACACAAGTCATTCAACTAACATTTCATCTATTAAAAAGTCAAAACAACATTATAATACTGATATCTTTAAGCAAAAATTCAATATTGATATGAAAATTAAAAGTACAGTCTAAAAAAAGATGCAACACAAAATAATTTGAAAAAGATAATAAGCGTAGAATTCAAATTATATGATCTAATACAAGAAAAACATACCAAAATATCTGCACCTCCTAAATGAATTTTATAAGATGGAGTGATTTATGTATTGAAATTAAACAGTAATTCCAAGCATTTTTATTTTACTTACTTTTATAGTAAAATAGAATAACAAATAAAAATATAAGATAAGTACATTAATTGAAAAGAAAAATTACAAATATGTGATTTCTAATAAGAATAACAAAATTATAAATTAAAGATTAATATTATTTTCAATTGAGAGTAAACTATTTTTTAATATATATTAAATTTAAAATACTATTGTTTATTTTTTATTGCTCATATGCCCGTAGGGCGGGCTTCACCTTAGTATGATTATATTACAATTTGTTTCTTATTTAGAAAAAGAAAACGGTACTAAAATTAAATAATTCTGATTTAGTTTTAAAATTGATTAGATAATAAGTGTAGAACTTGTAATAAAACGTTTGTTTTGATGACAAAGGTTTCTAAAAGTAGATCCAAACAAATTTACATGACAAGTAATTTTCAGGTGAGCGATGTAACAGAACATATATAGACTTTGGTCAACAACAATAAACAAAAGAAGAAGGGTAGAGAACATGCAAAACCTAAAAAAAAAGCATCACAAGTGTTTGAGTGGTGTAGATGGGAGATAACCAACGACATGTTCAGTCCATATATACCAAAGGCCTAAAATAACAGTCTGTCCTCATCCCAAAACCTCTACTTTAGTTTTTCTCATTTATTATCTTACTAACGGCCTAACATAACAATATATTTTTGCCTTTTGGAAAACATTGTATTATGTGCGATTATAATAATACGTAGTAAGGAAGGCAACAATTTAGACTTATAAGTTTATTTGGGGGGTAGATTGTAAAAAAGATCCGTATGTAAGCTAAAATTTTTCACCCTCCTAGATGTAAATGACATTTTAATATAATGGTTATAATTGAAATAGTTGTATGGGTGCAGATTTTTTTTTTAGTTAAAATAAAGATAACTTTCACCAATTTTTTCTTAACATGCAAACATACATACTTAAATTTATTAATAGTAAGTTATAAGAAAGCAAATTCATAATTTAATAGATTACCAATGTATGTTTGCACGTCAAGAAAACATTGGTGAAAGTTTCCACCAGTGACAATATATTAATATACTATAAAATACTATTATACATAAAACTTGCATTGTCGGTGAATAGTAATAACTTCAGGTGACAGTTACAGTCTTACAAAATGACAATATATATATTTTGAGGCGGTGAAGTTCCTCTTTATGGGTTCTCGTCGACCACTTCCATCGTGAAATGGTTTTTGCTTCGTAGTATCGCCCCCAGCTTCATTTACAAGCATCTTGTTTCGTATTTTCCGTGGTCATTGACTCATTGCTTGGTTTGGTCATCTCGTTTTCGTATAACTTTTTGTTCGCTTTCTGGATATGAGATTTATACATACGTATTCGGATATATATGATAGGTAATTTAATGATCATATTGTTATAACCGACATTGAAAAACCTCCATTCTTGCTGTTTCTTTTGTCTATAGTAACTATTTATAATTGAAATCATCTTCTAATACTAAAAAGGGAATGTAGAACATGGGGAAGGTGTCCACGTTAGACTAAATATTCTGCCAATTATGAAAGGGTATGTATATTACTTTTTTATTATCAAACAAATCCAAGCTTTTATTATCCAGACCATCACAAATTTTATTACTTTTTTTGTTACTTTGTTGCCCAATTCGTGGCCAATTAAAACTATAAAATCTAAACTTATATCCAAACCCTCTCGATTTCATTGATGTTTTCTTATAAAAACAAAAGGATTGTTACCATCTATTCAGATTCTCCACTTTAATGTCTCTCCCCCTCTACCATCAGCGATACTTGGACTGCAACAATCAAAATGAATGAGACTTACTAGATTCCCCTTCTTCAAACCCTATAAATATCTCTATATGTAGGTTCAATCAAGTTTCTCACCGATGAATAAGCTCGGTGAGATTACGCAGAAGAGAAATGTTTTTTTTTTTACGGGATGAAGCTTAATTAAGAAGCTCTGTTTACTTTCTGCAATCGTAAGTTTACTTCGAAATCTGCTTTAATGCTTGCTGATAATCGGTAAGTACTGATTAATTGTTAATTTCTTTTTAGATTCGTGTGGTTTTGGTGATTCGCTCGACTCTCTTTGGTTAGTGTTTGATTTTTTTTTGGTTCTTTTGCTTAATCGCATCCTATCTATTCAATATCATTGATACTCTTGGTCACGTCGATTTCACCATTAAAGTGGAGAGAGCTTCATCTTACTACATGGTGCGATCTTAGTATATTACAGTCGACTTGCAAATGGAGAGATACTAAGTCCGAAGAATCTACAGCAAATGGAGACCCACTCTCAAGTTTTCTCTCATATATCCTCTGGAAAACTTCTCCTAGAAGATATATTGTTTTTTTAATGGAAGCCTGTAATACTGAAATTTTGGGATCAAAAATACCAGTATGGGCATAAGCAACAAAATTAGTTGGAAAAGACGGAATCATAAGAGCTCAGAAAGATGGAGGTAGAAACATTAATAATTTAAGTTTGTATTGTTCCCTCATTTTATTTTTGTTTAAGTGTATATACAAACCACAATGAGTAATTTCCATGTTCAGATCTCTAAGTTTTGCGAGAAGTCATATGTCAATTATGACGAATATAAAAAGGAAGGTGCGATTTTATATTGTGATTGTAAACGTTCGTCATCAAAGTTATGAGCTGAATGGAAGTCAGTATGTTGTTCATAGGATTATGACTCAGAAAACAGTCTTGGCTGTCTAAGTTGATGGTTGTCTTCTCATTATCACGGTGGTGTGCACGATGAAAGTCCAGTTGCACGTTACATTATCAGTCTTCTTACCTCAACGATTGAAGTTGATGCAAATCAACTAGATTCTGCTTTCTCACTATTTCACTTACAAAAGGTTTTACATTGAAGGTATAAGAAGGAAAACATGACTTGAAGTAGAAATTAAAGATCTTATTTCCTTACATATGGAATCTTACCAAGTTTCTAGAAGGACTCATGTGTTTATTAACATAAGTTGTTCTAGATACCTACCTTTTTCACCCTTTATGATCGCCATATATGTATGGGATTAAATAGATGGAGGCTTGAATGTTTCATTTACTTGACATGCCTATGTCTGACTAGATACTTTAAAGATATTTAGGTTACCATGAGATTACATAATACACTTGTGTTCTATTGTATTTTTTTGTTTTGTTTGTAAGTACTTAAGAACGGCTGAAATGGAGGAGAAGCTGTAATATGAAGATGGTGGACTCATCAAAGACATAAGGTAAGAGAGAATATTAATTTTCATGATGATCTAAGTTATTATATATGCCTTTCGCAGATCAACAAGTTATTATATAGTCCCTCCAATTATTTATGTAGTGACTGAAACAAGAGTCCCTCCAAATTTTTTTATTACAGCTTCAGATACGCAATGAGTTCAGTATCACCATCCACATCAGCGACATCAATGATTTATCTATATCTGGTTGGTGAGATGCAAAAACTGATGTCTCTAATGTTTATGATGATGAAAGAATTTTGTGATACAGAACAAGCCTATGGGAGGACCAAAAGGGCTTCTCAGGAGGAGATACTGTAGAGAAAGATCTTAGCCAAGACATATAAGAGGCTGATGAAATAACAATCTGTCAGCACATTGACGAGCTACGAAATATGGTTAGAACAAAGGAGAAGGCATAAATAAACTTATGTGTTTAGTGTCTGTTTGTTTGTTGCTTAGTCTTAGCAATATCTATGTAATAAATAAAGTTAGACTCATGAATTAGAGAGTATGTTTTCAAAGGTTAAATGGAAAACCCCATCTTTTCATTTTCCATCTACTTTTGTAATGATAATTTGCTTCAAAATGTTTTTTTTTTGTTTGAACATATTTGAATTAGTGGCAAAAGGTGTAGAAGACCTTGCCAATTGAACCACCAAAGTACAAGTACGAATGAACAAGCTTTACCTCTTTATGATCTTCAAGACTATTTTCGTTCTTTTTCCTTTTCTTCTTCCTTTTGGTTGGTTCATACTCGGAGAGAAATTGTTTTCATTCAAAGAACTATATCTTTAATTTATTTATTTTTGTAGCTGGTTTTAGATAAAACATTGCTTCAGTTAAGAATTCTTAGAACATATCTTACAGAGAAATGAATGGAACATTGTGGTTTTTGGCATGGACCACTGAAACAAATTATCGTATACCCCTAAACCAAAATAAAGTTTAAGATATGTTATTATGGTTTCTGATTATGCCCAAAATATTATGCTACAAAGATTATTTTTTCTTTTTATTGTTTTTAGCCGGAAGCTCCAACCTATCAATATTGTGAAACCGTTGGATCTTCATCTTTACTTTCTGATGGTATACCAAGTAATATGTATAAATATCAGCTTTATAATATTTCAAACACAATATTTATAATCAAATAAAAATATTTTAGCTTTTATATTTATTAATTTTTAAAACTAAAATAGAATAAATTTTATAGACAAATAAAAACCTATCAATAAGTATTATCAACAGAAAAACTATCAATAAGTATATCACAATTATACACAAGTTACAGAGTCACAAAACCAAGG
Source organism: Moricandia arvensis (assembly GCA_905132765.1). Taxonomy (NCBI): domain Eukaryota; kingdom Viridiplantae; phylum Streptophyta; class Magnoliopsida; order Brassicales; family Brassicaceae; genus Moricandia; species Moricandia arvensis. The sequence continues at coordinate 142,934 of CAJHQP010000898.1, forward strand.
GCTGAATTAAAACCAGAACATATAACTACACATCTAAAAAAGACTAAATAAACATATAAATAAATAAATCGGAAGACAAAATAACAAAACAAAAGCCAAATATAATTAAACATTTAGAAAAAATAACTGAAAGTTGTGAATAACTATATAAGATGAATAAAACAGATACTTTCACAAAACTATTGAACACGAGGGAGCAGAAAGGAAAATCATGTTGATAACGATCATAAATTCCAAAACTCCTTGACATGATAATTCTTCTTTTCTAAAATGATGTATGTTTTAGAATCTTTCACCCATATTAAAAAAAAATTGTAGTATACATGCATAATTTTCTGTAATTAATTATTTTCCATAATTTTATCTGATAAAAATTCAGTAAACAAAATTAATATCACTAAAATTTACAAATTATAAAATATATATCTCTTAAAAAAACAATTTTTTTTCTTCTAAAATATGGATGAGATGAAATTTTAAAAATTAATCAAAATAGTGTGTGATAATTAATACTTGCCACAACAACATTAACAAAACTTTAGTTTAATAACTCCATAAACAATACTTAAAGTTCCAAATGACAATTAAGAAAAATATAAACTATAAGATCATACCACGTACTAAGGGAACAGAGATTAACGACTCACCAAACTGAGTGTGTTAGTCATGCAAGTCATTTTGTTTAATGAATTATAAACATATTTTATAATAGCAAAAAATATATTGGTATAGATTAAACTTTTTTAGCGAGTCATATACGAAATTTACTAGAAACAAAGCAAGATATAGAAAATTATAAACTAATATATAGATTTAAAATATAAAATCAAATAAAAATCTACAAAATTAGGTATATCCATGTAAACCAAGACCGAAAAAAACCACCCGAATCAAAAAACCGAAACAAAATTCAAAATTAACCAATCAGTTCATATAATTCAGAATAAAAAAAAACTAAAATTAACAGAAATACAGTTTATATATCTAAATTACTAGTTATATTTATCTTTAAAGTTATATATCAAATATCCTAAAATATTATTTCACAAGTTAACCGGAAAACAGATTACTCAATATTCATCCAAAATATTTTAAATTATCTGAAATCTAAAGAACCAAATTACTTGAATAGTA